>PVLC010039538.1:0-14245 GCA_004027655.1 Graphiurus murinus
AAAAAAAATTTAATCTTTTCCTGAAGTGTTTGGTTTTTCATTTTCTATATACCACATTTAGAAAAGCTTGGAATGGCTTTATTACTTTAGATCAACTGGACAGAGCAATAAAAGAACTAATCTCCTCCAGAAGATGAGGTTTTAAAAATAAGTGGCAGCAAAGCAATCTGACTTCTCACCTGTTTCATTCATTTTTTAAGAAAATTAGATAAGTGATATACAATATCCTCTTTCTTTAAATTTTTTTCCACTCTGAGGAAATATTTCATTTGTGCACACTAATAAAAAAGTATATATAAAATTTAAGTGGGCTGACAGAGGTAAGCTGACTGATAAAGAACGTTGCAGGGTATGCGTGACAGGGAAAGAATTGCAGCACTGGGTGGGTGGGGGGGTCTGCAATGGAGTCCCTCATCATTCACTAGGAGTCTAGAAAATCAATTAACCTCAGAGAGTCCCCAGTGTAAAGGACACTTGTGGTGCTTTCCTACCTGGAAATTGGGAGCTGATTCAGGTAAAATCTTGACATCCCATCTAATTCTAAAACTTTAATACTAAAAGTTAAAGAAAATGTTGCCGTTTTCTCTGAGCATTTATTTTACAAAGTATTACACACACACACACACACACACACACACATATGTGCACGTGTGCTCACATACACACACTGTGCCTTAGAATTTGGGACATGTCACGTAGACTTCATTATTCTATTGGATCTTTCTTAAAGATGGAAAGGATACACTTTTACTTCTTCCAGTTGTGACCTGTAAGACATCAGAATCCCAGTACTGTATTTTCTTTTTCTTTAGAAACTTGTTAATTTTTATTAATTTTTAAAAAAAATCTAGATAATTAGGCTCGATTCAATAGACTGGAAAGAAATATTAAGCTGTAGACATGCTGGGAATGGTGGCACACTCTTGTAATCCTAGTATTTGGGAAACTGAGATGGGAGAATTGCATTGAAGATCAGCCTCAGAAATTTACCAAAACCCTTAGTAACTTAGGGAGGCACTCTTTCAAAATAAAAAATAAAAAATAAATAAGTAAATAAAAATAAATAAATAAATAAATACAAATAGGCTTGGGGGTGTAGTTTAGAGGCAGAATCTCCGGTCTAAACCAAAACTAAACCAAACAAAAATCAAGTAGAAGCTGGGCTTGGTGGTGTATTTTTGTAATCCCATCCCAGTACTTTCGAGGCTGAGACTGGAGGATCTGGGTTCGTGGCCAGCCTCAGCTACTTAGTGAGGCCCTTCTGCAACTTAGTGAGACCTTGTTTCAAAATAAAGAATTAAAAAAAAAAAAATAGGGCTGGGGGTGTAGTTTGGAGGTAGACTGCCCCTGAGTTCAATCCCCAGTTCTGGAAAAAAAAAAAAAAAATCAAGTATACATTAGTTCAAGTAAGGAGACGTTAATAGACATGAAGCTCTCTTTTGGAAAATTGAATCAAAAGGAGAGTAATCCTCCTAAAGTGACCATTATAATCTTCAAATATTTGGATCTGTTAATTAACTAAGTGGGATTGTGGTCTAGGTTAAAACAAGAAGTGGTTTGTGCTTATGTGCTCCTCAAAACCCTTTCCAATTTGGATCCCTAGTGGCTATATGGCATGCAATAGGATATTGCCTTGGTGAACAGCTCATTTCTCAGTAGTGTTACGCCATTCCATCTGAATGGTCAAGTGATTTCAAAGACATACTGGAGGCATACCATTGATGTCTCAGGGGTCCTTCCCTTTCTTAAGATGAAGGATGTGAAAAATATCTAAGCAGATGCAGAGAGGCCATCTGTCCTGAGACTCTACAAGGCATTCCTCTACTGGGTGGAGGATTGTACTCACTTCATCTTGAGAATCTTTCATAGCTCCTCACATTTTAAAATTCTTTAATTACAGCAAACGAGCATTTAGAATAGCAGAGTTCCAAATTTTCTTAGAAAATAAGGATGAACTTTAAGGAGGAAAGGGACAAGGAAATGTTCTCTTTTGTACTGTTCCAAGCAACACCCTATGCAGATAAACAGTTGACAGTTACCCTTGCTATTTTGTTTCTCTTCCTTTATGGAATTGCTTTGAACTCTGTGAGAAGGCATCTTGAAATATCATTGTCCTGCTTTAGGGATATGTGGGTGGGTGTAAATACAGTCCCATTCTCAAATAGCTGGTTTTAGTAAATTAAATGCCCTTTACTACTAAGGAAATGTATGGGTTGTAGATGCTGAAATAAACTAGGTTAAAAATAATTATTACACAAAAGAAATGCTAACGGAAAGAGGCATGTCTCCCTACTCTCCCAACAATTTCTCACTTATAAATGGCATCACTAAAGGGCTGTCCAAATTCCTGGTGCAGGCATAGAGAAGACAGCTGAGTCACAGCTGCTAAAAAAGCCTACATCTCCTTCCCTCTATCCATGAGAAGAACTAGGGAGAAAGGAGCT
Organism: Graphiurus murinus; assembly: GCA_004027655.1. Classification (NCBI taxonomy): domain Eukaryota; kingdom Metazoa; phylum Chordata; class Mammalia; order Rodentia; family Gliridae; genus Graphiurus; species Graphiurus murinus. Next base: position 2,445 of record PVLC010039538.1, read on the forward strand.
AAAGGGAACTAGTACTGATAGCTTACTTGAAACTCACTGGTTTGAGAAGTCTGAGATTCCTGGAGCAGGTGGAGTCTATTACTCCGCTATGTGGGAGTGTTTGGAGTATCAAATTCACCTTTCACTAGACAACTCTCATAATTGGCCAGTTTGTGCTTTTAAAAATATGTCTTCTTTCTCTAGGAATCTTTTCTACATTTGTCAGAATGCCAGTAATAGGTGGCCTGTGATTTGAGAGGTTGCTGTTTAGCTTGGTAATTTCTAGCTTACCTGTTGGCTTTCTCTTCAAGTTTGATAATACTGTTCCCCTGAAAGTGTTCATTTCCAAGCATTTGAAGAACATTTGGAAATGCCAACTTTGCTTGAATTTGGACACTGGCTTGGTACCTCACTAGCAATGTGACCTTGAACAACCTAAGTCATCTTCTACCTTAGTTTCTTCATTAACAAAATGGAAGTAGTATGAGTTCTGATAGTTTTCCTTTGAAGGATTCAATTAGTTACTTCATGCAAAGTGTGTGCTTGACAGGTAGTAGTCAACCTGTCACACTGGGTGCAGGGAGTACTCCTGCTAGTGGTCCTCCAGGTGTTGTTTGCATCTATGCTGCACAGATATATATTACTCCTTCTGACACCTTGCAGCCTCTTCCACTATTCTTTTTTTGTGCCTAAAAAACGTCCTCTAAGGGAGGGAACACTGGAAATGGAGAGGGCGATGTTCATCTATCCATGATCTTATACTTCATGTAATAGGAGCAGCATTAATAACATACGTTCAATATTGCTATTATTAATATTGTTGTAGAACTTTTCTTTTTTCAGTACTGGGAATTGAACTCAGGGGTATTCAACCTCTGAGCTACAGCCCCAGCCTTATTTTTTATTCTTTATTTTAAAACAGGGTCTCACTAAGTTGAAGAGAGCCTCACTAGGGAGCTGAGGCTGGCTGCAAACCCGGATCCTCTGGTTTCAGCCTCTCAAGTACTGTGATTACAAGTGTATGCCACCATGCCCGGCTCAGTTGTAGAACTTCTTATGGATGTAAATAATTATATACACACAGGAGAACAAATTTGACATTATTTAGACTCAGGAATATATGCTTAGAAGTCCTAATAGCATCAAGTGAAAAATCATTAGACTTAGATCATTAGCAAAATATTTGGGAACTGCGAATTCTCAAAAAAGTGGTGGCTTTCCTAAATATACCAGTAAACAACAAGGAAATATAAAATGGGAAAGGTTAGAAATCCAAATAAAACAAAAATATTAGCACTTACTATGTCTGGTTGGTGGGAATGTATGTGATCTTGTATATTACAAATACCCTATTGTTTACTTAGTACTTACTGTGTGCTGTGAACTGTGTTAAATATTTTGGGTATTTTAAACATAACTGCTGGCTTTACACTTCATTTGTATTCTGATCAAATATTTTCATTAATCCCCTTTGAGATCCATAAAGTCTTTCTGAGTTTTGTTTGTGAATTCTAATGCGTTTAAAGATTGTAATTGTGAAACTGCATTCCAAATGGCACAGATTGTAATTTGCCGCTACTTGTATCTGCTTAAAACTGTCAATATGAGGAGAATAGATTTGATCGTAGGACTGAAGTAAAACTAGTCTCAATTTAGTAGTCAAAACTTAAAATCGCCTCCTCCTTTTCTTGTGGAAAATATGTTTATGTTTTTTGTGTACTTTATTTGTAATAAAGGAATTTTATTTGCAGAAAATTTAGGTAAACAACACATTGAGTTAACCAAAGTGTATGTGTGTGTGTGTGTGTGTGTGTGTGTGTGTGTGTGTGTGTGTCCATATATATATGGAGAGAGAGAGAGAGAGAGAAAATTTGTATTTTATATACATATATACACAGAGGGGGGTAGTATTTGTATTTTGTTTACAGAAATGGAGGGATTAGATCATGTGCCTTTCAAAATTTTGTATGTATTTAAGGAATTCGCAATGCTAACTCGACACATGTATAGTATGTAAAATAAATCAAGGCAATTAGAATTTCTTTCTTTTTAAATATTTATTATTTTTTTCTGTTGGGAACCTGTATCTCTTAGGTTTCTTTTTGTTTTATTTTTTTGGTGGAGTATTGATTTTTCTGTTCCTGGCTTATTTCACGTAACATGATATCCATCAGTTCCATTCACATTGTTGCAAATAACAAGATCTTTTTATGGCTGAATAATATGACATGCTTAGATCTGACTCTTCTCCCAAGTGACATTGAAATTTACAATATTAGAAAAAAGGACAATATGCCTTATACCCTGAGTTTTTGGAGAACTTTACCTTTTGCCTGTTTATTTGCCTTTCTTTGGAGGTTGTGGTTATGATGTGGTTATAAATTTAAGGGTGGGAAAGAAGTTTTCCCACTGAATGCCAAACCTTGGCCAAGCTAGTGCTAGTGATAGGATAGGAAGTGAGATCTCCTGCCCTCAATTATTTTGCCTGTATATCTCTGGCCCTGTGACTTCTAGACCAGTATTTCATAGTACTACAAAGTTTACTCTTTAACTTACACAATTCTCACTTCACCTTGAAGGTATCAGTAATACCATTGAGTCGATTCAAGAGCATTGATCCATTGAGCTCTTAGGGTCTTCAAGGAAGTGAGAGGTACCTCAGTTTAGAACTATATCTTGTCCAGCTTGCTACAGCTTGGTTCAGGACCATGGGATAAATCCTTAACTTTTAATGACTTTCAGTGTTTTGATAGAAGTAATATTTCTAGGAAACTTGTCCACATTATTGCCAATCTTTCCACAGCAAAAAGAAATCTTTTTGTCTGTTTTACTAGATGCTCAGAATAGCTGGAAAAGAAATCTTCATATGAAACACAGCTAATCCCTTTTGGATTACTTAAAAGGCAGTGGGAGTGGACTGCAGAATCCTATTGGCAGATGATGCTCATCTTTTGGGAATACCGACATATAAACCTGATCACAACAGAGAATGAGTTTCTAACATTGTCATTTCCTTCTAGTTGTGGCAGTCCTTTACTGGTTGGAGGGTGAAGACCTATTGAACAAGACTCTGAATGTCTCTTATACACCGCTTCCATTCCTTCGCCTAGAGATATTTTTGTTCCTCTGGGTCACTGTGACCTCTTCTTTGTAATCCAGTAGCCTATTTTCAGTTATCCATCAGCCCTCTTCCTGTTTGCTCCTTACTATATAGAACATTTCATAAAAATATTAGATACAATTATTTTGAATATAAGTTAATGGTGTTCTCAATGATTTAATGGATTCCTCAGACCTACTTTCTCCATTCATCATCTTGATCTCAGTAAAAGCTATAGAAACATTTAAACTGTAGACTAAAGTCAAAACAATACTGAGAGCTAAAGGGAGGAGTGAGGAAGAGTCTTAATGTTGGGAGATATTTTCCTGCACCCCCTCATACATTTAACATTTAATTTCACTAGTCTGTTGTATTGTATTCTAATTGAAATGCTATTTCTGGAAATACAGTGTATTTTACTAATATCAGGTTACTAGTGATTTAAATAATGTTGGGAGTAATGTTATCTAGATAATCACAATCATGGTGCAAGCATTCCATATGGAAGTATACATAGGTATACATTTTCTGACATAGTTATCAACCTATCCTTTGCAGATGTGAAGCTGAATCAGAAATGGTTTTGAGATGTCTAACTCTTTTTTTTTTTTTCGGTTTTTTTTTTTTTTGGCGGTACTGGGGATTGAACTCAGGGGCATTCTACCTCCGAGCTATACCCCCAGCCCTATTTTTTATTCTTTATTTTGAAACCGAGTCTCACTAAGTTGCGGAGTGCCTCACTAGGTAGCTGAGGCTGTCCGAGAACCCGGATCCTCCGGTCTCAGCCTCCCGAATGCTGGGATTACAAGCGTGCGCCACCACGCCCGGCTGAGATGTCTAACTCTTTATTATACCTTTATCCATTTTGCATTCTGTTTATATCTTCAGATAAAGCCTGTAGTTACTAAAATAAGTGAAAAGTAGGTAAGTTCTGTTATTAGATGTCAGAAGAATACAAGGAAGTTATACTCAAAACCATTCTTTTAGATAATTTTATTTTTGGCTGACTTACAATGCTGTTGATATAATCAATCTTATCTTGAGCAGTTTATCATAAAATGTTATTTCTTATAAGCAATTTCCCTGTCTTTATTATGCATTGTCAAGCTGAAGGAGTTAGTTACTAAGGAGCGGTACTTTTATAGTACTGATCTCCTATGATACTTTCCTCTTTCTATTTGTGCAGTTGATTCAACAGTTCTTACTGTAAAATCTTTGGGTCTTTTTATTCCCTTAGCATGTGGTAAAATAATTGCTGCACTCTATGTTATTTCTTTTTTTTAAGGGATTACATCATTTATTATATGTATCACAACTATATAACACAATAGAAGAATTAACATTCATGCATATGAAATAAGTATGAGTAGCAAGATTACAAAGACTTTGCCTCAGGTGTCCAAAAGTGGTGGGGATGGTAGTACTTACAGCATTTGCTGTGGCTGCATGGAGAATACAACCTGGGTGTCGTCATCAGGAAATTGAATAAATAAAATGTGATGTCTGTAATTGCCTCACATCCTATGCAGAAGTCAGATTTAGTGATCTTAAGTTACTTATAGCAACATGGGAAAATATATTGATTATAGTCGGAAAAAGTAACTAGTATTGTATAAAATCTACATAACACAATAAAATTGTTTACAAAAATTAAACACATACACAAACCAAAGATACATAGTTTTCAAAGATTTATGGTGAGCAAATCTAGGTACAAATTAAATTCACTGGCATGTTTATCTACAAAGGTGATGTGGATAGGAAGAGGTCTAGAAATGATAATAAATTATAATAAAATAAGTCAAGGTATTGGCACATCAGTAAAGAAAATGTTTGATGAGCTAAGGAGCATGAGTACTTCAAATCTGTACAACCAAAATAACAACAACAACAACAATAAAAATAATTTGTGTGTAATTAAGTTAAAAAGAAAAACTTCAAATGCTCTTCCTACAACAGTACTATATCAGAGGAATTTTATAAGGTATTAGCTACATAATTTATTTCACCTTAATTCTTCCGAAACCTCATGTGACATTGGTAGTGATCCTATAGAAAAAGTGGATACATATGATTCTGGTTTGGTTCCTTTTTTCAGGTTATAGAGAATTGCATTTCTTAAAGTCTATGTTATTTCTTAAAATATGAATTAACTATTTTAAAACCTTAGTACTGGTCATTAGTCCAAAGTTCACACTGCAAGCAGTTTTGCTCTCAGTGCTTTTCAGGCTTAAAGATCGTCATGTTAATTTTGATTATGTTAGAAACTGATATTTTTTGAAGGTGAGGGGGGCGAAGGGAAATGATGGTCCTAGCTTGTATCTGTAGGACTTGGGACTGCATATAAGCAAACATTTATATAGGGTAAATTTGTAAAAGCAAAACTGCTCAATTAAAGGGCAAGCACATTAAAATCCTGGGTAGGTCAAAGGAAATGGCCTTCAGAAATAATCCAACCCCAAATGGCTTCCTATGGTTACCCTCTCATCAACCCTACATTTTATCAGTCCTTTGACTTTTTGCCAATGATATAAACAAACCCTTTATTTTTGTTGCAATTACCCTTATATGAGTAGTGAAGAGAGACTTTTCTTAAGCTTATTTGGATATTCATTAGGGGCATTTGAAAGTCTTTTTTTTTTTTTTTTATCAGAATGGCCTTGACAGCAAGATATTGAAATAATTTATTTTATCTATTTTTAGAGATTTCAGAATTCCAAAATATAAGTAATGGCTTGAGAAATGAAGCATGAAAGCCATCGTACAACACAGGACACCAGACTTCAAATGCTATCTTCACACTGCTGTTGCTTTTAATCTATTATTCAAATCTTATTTGCCAGCTTCTCCCTCCTATAGGAAATATAAAAATACCTACAGGTTTTTATGTCTCATTCTGAAGAAATGTGTTTGCCTTTTCCCAGTAAACCTTACAGTTGAATAGATTTAAAGTTGGTCATTATGTTTTCTGATCAAAAGCTGGAGGAAAAATTAAAGACTATTGGCTAAATGAATTATAATATATAAACCAGTCATCTAAAATTGGCAAGACTTGGAAATGTTGAGTCAGAAGTTGTTTTCATGCTACCATGAACCCTGAGTTTACAACAAAAGAAAGTTAACTAACTTCTTATCTCTATTATTCATACTATTATCAGGCAGACCTGGTGTCACACACCTGTAAGTCCAGTACTTGGGAGGCTGAAACAGGAAGATTGCAAGTTTGTGGCTAGCCTTAGCAATGTAGCAAGAGACCTTCATCAACTTAATGAAAGCCTGCTTCAAAATAAATAAAAGCTGAGCGAGGTGGTATTGTGGGATAACCCGGTCCCACACGTGGGTCCTTGGCATCCGTGATAAAAAGAATTTTAACACGTGCCATTTAGGAAGAAAAAGTAGGAATTTATTTAGGAAAATAAGGGAAAGGGGAGAAAAACAGGTGAGCGGACATCTTCCTGTTCTGTTGCGCTTCCCAGGTCCCAAGAGAGCAAGGCGTGGTTAACTCCTTTCCTTTATAGGCTTTTAAGAGGGGTGGGCACAAAAGGAGTCTGGACCTCCTCCTTCTTCAGGTATTGGTGGGCGTAAATTGAGTAGGTGGTCCAAATTGAGTCCTTCCTCTTTGTCAGGTTTCAAGATAGGTCTGCCCTTAGCTGTAAATTTCCAGTGTTCTTTGTCCTGACTCTTAGGTGGGGGGCAGGGTCTAAGGAACTTCCAAACCTTGGAATGGAGGCTGTCGAGTTTTAGTTCCAGGTGTTTACATTAAAGTGATATCTGTATTTTTTCTTTCCCATTTGTCTCCTTCCTGCCTAATTATTTCTTCTATCCTACATCAGTGGTGTATGCTTGTAATCCCAGTTCTTGGGAGGCTGAGACAGGAGGATTGCAGGTTGAAAGCCAGCCTTGGCAATTTAACGAGGCCCTCCACAACTTAGCAAGACAGTTTCCCAAAAAGAAATAAAATAGGACTAAGGGTGTAGCTCAGAGGAAGAATGTCCCTGGGTTCAATCCCCAATGCCAGAAAAAATAAATAAATAAAAGGGCTGCAGGTATAGCTCAGAGGTAGAATGCCCTGGGTTCAATCCCTAGTATAAAAAACAAAATAAAACAAAATGTGAGAATAAACAAATTATTATTATGTGTGAATAGTTGGATTGTGGTAGTTTGTGTTTTAGAAGTTATACTGTGGAGTAGAGTAAGTAATGGCATCCATCATTTCTTTTATCTATCTGAATTTATTATCATTTTGCTGTTGCTTCTTTCACAAGGACCCAGGAGTGGTGGAGTACTACTGTACGCTCATCTTCTCTTTTCTAATCCTCCGAATTACTGATTATTTTACATTTAAAATCTCACACATATACAGCAATAATATCACCTCGATGCTTTCCTAACTAAAATCCTGACTTAATGATCACTTTAACGGTGTAAAGTACTCAGCTTCTAATGCCACAGGATTCTGTGGAGAGATTTTCAAATTCATTGACACAGTATTCCTGAGTAGTTGTTGGAAGCAGAGATGAGAAAGACAGATTGTTTCTTTGGTGTTATAAAAATGAGAAAATGAGGATCCAGACTGATCCAAATCTTGGTGAGGCCCAGTGGAAAACCTTATTCACATTCTACCACTTGAGTCTCTCTCCATTATGCTAGAATGGCCCCTGACTTCCATGCCCCTTGGTCCTTGTTCTGTGTGCAACAGTGGTTTTTGCTGCTTGAGAGGTGCTTTTTTTTTTTTTTTTTTTGGGTACAGTTCCATGAAATGAACTCTCAGTTCCTGAGAGAGAACTATGAGGAGAAAGTTACTGTGATTCAGTCTTCTTACCTAGGTGGCTTCTTTCCCATGGATTTGAGGAAAAACAAACTATATTTAATGATGTATGGAATAAAAAGTGGTTAAGATGTCCAGTAGCAGTAGTTAATATACTGGCCAACATGATGATGACACTCAACTTTTTTTTTGGGGGGGGGGTACTGGGGATTGAACTCAGGGGCATTCTACCTCCGAGCTATACCCCCAGCCCTATTTTTTATTCTTTATTTTGAAACCAAGTCTCACTAAGTTGCGGAGTGCCTCACTAGGTAGCTGAGGCTGGCCGTGAACCCGGATCCTCCGGTCTCAGCCTCCCGAATGCTGGGATTGCAAGCGTGCGCCACCACGCCCGGCTGACACTCAACTTTTAAAAAGTTTTAAATGAAGAAAATGGCAGAAAGAACCATATGCTTTAGTCTAAGAATATGTTATACGAACTATGAAAAACTCAAACATAAACATTAACATATTAATCAAGTCTAGAAATTTTTAATAGAAAAGGAGTTTCATATTAATGAAAAATTAAGTTTTTAATAACTTTTGAGATGTTTTAATCATTTACCTAAATTAGTTGGTTCTCTGTTTTCTTAAAGTGTATTTCAAAGTCTTAATGGCTAGCCTTCTTAAAGAGTAGTTTAATATATTTAAGATTCCTTTGCCAATCTGATATGCAACTTTATAAATCCAAAGCCTCTCAGCAGTTCTCTGCTTCTCCTCCAGGAGGTTGGGCCATGGAGTTTTGTTTTACATGGCTGCAAAACCCCCTTCATCAATGAAAAATGATCCATCACCCATCATGCTTGAGCGATGTCAGAAGCAACTGCTGAAATAAGCCAGAACGTGTCTGATGTGGGTGAAGTGGAGCCCACCAGTAATCCCTCCCTGAGAAACAAAACAAAGAAAGGCTTAAATATGAGCTTGGGTGGTTTCCAATTTTACCAAAATGTAAATATGGCTTCAGTTGGGAATTTTATTTTTCACTACATTTACTCTCAATTATTTTGTTCACTGGCTTTCTCTAGATTGTGTATCTAACACTAAGTGAAAAAGATGAGATTTTACCGGAATGGTTAAAAGGATAAAAAAATAGGAAAAGAAACTGGGTCTGTACACTCACTGGTGCTCTTTGTGAAAACACCTGGTATCTTGTTCTACTGCTTTTGTGAAGGTAGAAAAAAAAAAAAAAAAGAAAGAAAAACATAAATCAGAACAAAATTGCTTTTAATTTTTAAAATGTTTTTAAAGACAGTAAAGCTATTTTGGATATTTCTGAAAATGTGTAACCCTGCCTTATTTCCAGGAGGCTTCTTTTAGAGTAATGTTTGAGAGTGAAGAACCCATAGTATTTCCAGGAGCCATTTAGGGTAATGGTTAAGAGTAAAGAACCTATAGTGCCTGGGTTCAGATCTGACTTTGATGCTTCCTTGCTCTGTGACTACAGACAATTTAAATCTCTTTCTATTAGGTACTTTTCATTAACACATTCCTTCTACATTTTAATAAACTCCTTTTCATCTGTGAAATAATTTCTAAGGCTATTTGGCATGTAATCACCCATAAGCTCCATAATGAGGTTGGAGGTACTGTCAGGGCTGGGCATGTCACCGAGTCATATTTTTGGGTTCCAGTTTGTGCCTGAGACCTGAAAATTAGGTAAGAAATTTAGATTGCTCACACCTATCTCTTGGGTTCTCTTCTTCAGTGGACATGTCACATATATTTGATATGAAAAATTGCTGGGCCTTTTCTTCTTTTAGTATCTGCTTCCCTGGTTCACACAACTATTCTTCAGTTTATTTGACTTATGGAAAGAATGCTGAAGTAGACACCCATAGCAGGAGACATGGGTTTGCCTGGGTATATGCATGTGTGTGCAGGGTCACAGGGAACAGTGTATTTCCCTTTGTAATCTTACGGGTTTGGAGCCTTTGGACTAGAAGATCTTGAAGCCACCTTAAACTCCTCTCACAGTCTGATTTTCCCTGGTGTCCAGCCACATGACTGAACTGGTTTAAAACAGTACATTCTGACTCCATTTCCAGGTCAGTTCCCTGGCTGATTGTCTTGATATATGGGGAAGAAAACTGAATCTTATGGGGGTGATGCAGAAATCAAAACCCTTTTTATAAGACTATGCTTTATCAGTAGTTTTAAAGAATGTTTAAGGGTTGAGTATCTGAAACAGTGTTTGGTGAACTGTTGCACATGGGCTTTATCTAGTCTAAAACCTATTTTATAAGGTTTATTCAAATGCAGTCATGCCTGCTTGTTAGGTGTTTTGTATGGCAGCCTTCTTGTTGCATCAGAAATGACATGGCCAACAAAGCCTCAAATCTTTACTTACAGGCATTGTGTAGGTGTTGTTTTCTAACTCCTGATCTAAAGGAGCATGTTTCTTGTTTTGTCGTTGTTTGTTTTTTTTCGTTTTTTTCTTTGTGGTACTACAGATTGAATCCAGGGACATTCTACCTCTGACCCTCACCCCCAGCCCTTTTATTTTTTTGTTTTTTAAACAAGGTCTCTCTAGATTGCTGAGAGTCTTACCAAGTTGCTGAGGCTGGTCTTAAACTTGTAATCCTTCTATCTCAGCCTCCCAAGTACTAGGGTTATAATAAACATGTGCCACCATGCCTGGCTCATATTACCTGTTTGAAAACGTGTAATGAGGGTTCAGGAAAAACTGCTTTTATAGTAATACTGCTTTCATATGAGCTCTCTTTACTCTTTCTGTGTAAATTATATGGAAACCACATATTTGTTACACTCAATATTTAGCTGTTAGATATGTGCCTAGGGTTGAAACTGTGTATTATAGGACATCCACGGAACAAACTGTGAAAAATAGTACATGAAAATAATGAGGGTGCCATTTAAAAAACCTGTTGAGTGTAAGGAGCCTGACATGCATTATGACTAATCCTTACACTATTGCACTGTGAAGGTCAAAAGAGTAAAATAGTAAAGCCATGTATCTAACTTAGCTATTACTTCATGCTGGGTGTCGATACATACCCTCTTCCTCCACCCAAGTGGGCACTGTATGCCAGTTCCTTAGAAATTCCTTAAGTCTTACTAATTGAGGTATTAGTTACTTTCCAACAAAGATGGAAGGGTGCGAAATTGAATTTCTTATTCCATTCTGGTTAATTCAATCTTATTGAAGGATGATTATTTAGTCAAAGTCTAGTATTTGTTTTGAATCATAGACAATTTGAATAGAAGTTACCAGCTAAACAGTCTTGAATTATATATATATAAAGTCTTGCTGTGAGCAATTTGATAATTGATGGGTGTGTTTGAAGTGAATTCTTCTCTTATCATTAAGAGTTATTTCTACCTATCAATAAATGGTGGGTATGAGTTTCCAAAAATGTGCCCTTAGATCTTTTTTTTTTTTTTTTATTATTAAGTGGTGCTAGGCTTAAGTAATATTTTCACATACTAATTAACTATAAGCAGTGCAAAGGATTTTCTTCTGGGTCTGAATTGATTATCTTTTAAAGAATTCTTATTCATAATTATTTTTTTTTAGTTATTTTCCAATAAGTTCTCTTTGTTACTGACCTAGAGCAATTTATTATGATCAGTGATGCATCCATATGCCCTTTGAGGCTTTTGTGATAGGGACATTGGTGCACACGGCACTTAGTGAGCTTCCCCCGGCTCCCTCTCCACTCTCCCTCCCCACCATATGTGATACTGACATTGGCATAGTCCAGTGTCTTTTAAACAACACCGCCCACAAAATGTTCATAGCTGTCCAGGGCCTTATAAATCACTTTTTCTTTTCCTTCTTTTCAACTTGGTGTAAATGAAACCGACCTGGATTTTATTGAAAAGATTGACTTCAGGAGCTATATGAGTTTTAGTATTTTTCATAATTCTCCAGAAAGGGTCTCTATTTTCATGTTC
>PVLC010039539.1:0-14234 GCA_004027655.1 Graphiurus murinus
GAAATAAAGGCTTATAAGAAATGGATCTATCTGCAAAATAAATTAACATCATCTTTCTCTATATCTACTTTAAGGTCAGTAAAAATAAATAAATTGCTTAAAATAAATAAGTTTCAGCTAGGTGTGGTGGCTCGCCCCTCTAATCCTAGTACTTGGGAGGCTGAGAAAGGAGGATTGGAGGTTCAAGGACAACCTCAGCAACTTAACAAAAACCTTAAAAAAAGGGGCTGGGGATATAATGTCCTTATGTCCCTGTGCTCAATTCCCAGTATCAAAAATTAACAATTAAATAATCTTGTAAAGGTTCATTTTTACTCATTACTCAATTATTTTAATCAATGTGGAAAAGTCATCATCTAATTCAATGCTTTTAAAATTGTTTCCATGAGCTAAATAAAGATACTCAAGTTGGTACTAGGGATTAAACTCAGGGGTATTCTACCTCTGAGCTATACCTCTAGCCCTATTTTATTTTTTTATTTTGAAACACCATCTCACTAAGTTGCTGAGACTGGCCTTGAATCTAAGATCTTTCTGTCTCATTCCACCAAGTACTAAGATTACAGGCATGTGCCACCATGCTGTGCTAACAGGGGAATTTTAGCATTAATATTTCTGTGTGTGTGTGTGTGTGTGTGTGTGTGTGTGTGTGTGTGTGTGTGTGTGTGTTGGTACTGGAGATTGAACCCTAAGGCCTTCTATCTGTGAGATATATCCCCAGCATTATTTTTATTTTTTATTTTGAAACAGGGTCTCACTACGTTTCTGAGGGCTTCACTAAGTTGCTGAAGCTGGCCTGTAACCTATGCCCTCCTGTTTCAACTTCCCCAAAACTGGACAGATGTGTGCCACCACACCCTGCAGCTCTGATGTTTTGCAATACAAAACACAGACATCACTCCATTTGACCCACACTTGATTGAAGGAGGGATAGGTATCTGGCAGTGGACAATCTGTTGATCTGTGGCTAGACCAGTGTTTTTGTATTAACATATCAGTCAGATTTGGGGCAAGACAACACTTCATGGTGCATGACTATCTTGTACTTCACAGGAAAGATAGCATCCCATCTCCTATCTAGCACAGGTCAAGTTCCACCTCTCAGTATTGCAACAATCAAAACCACTCATTCATTTTGAAATGTTTCTGGAATTGGAGGGCCAGGACTACCATCAGCTGAGAATCACTGGGATAACTGATATGACTTGTTATAGTAAGATTAAGTGAATAATTCAGTTTCTATGCCTCTGAGATATTATAGACAAGCTTTGCCTTGTACCACTCTCATTTATATAGGACCAGAGAAAAGAAAAAAAAAAAAGAAGCCAAAATATCATCTATCCAAATATTTACAAATTATTCATTAAGTCTATAGCCTGCATAATAAGATATGGTTTATCTGTCTAATATGACAAATAAAACATTACAAAGTCATGGAAGGCTAGATTAAAATTTTAGGTTCTCAGCTGGGTATCCTGGCACATGCCTATAATCCCTGTACTTGGGAGGCTGAGACAAGAGGAGTGCGGGTTCTAAGCCAGCCTCAGCCACTTAATGAGACCCTGTTTCAAAAAAAAAAAAAGAAAAAAAAATGTTAGAAGAAAAAATGGCTGGAGTGTAGTCTGGAGGTAGAATGCCCCTAGGTTCAAACTTCAGTACAAAAATAAACAAACAAGTAAATGAATAAGATTCTCAGAATCCTTATCATTTTATGCCAGAATGTTGCTTCACAAGGAAAGACGGGAGAGGTAGCTATGGCCTCTAAATAGAGACCGGCTCCTGGTTCTCTTTCCATTCCATTTCCTTTCCATACGACATAAGGAGACCTTGCATTTAAGCACACGGAAATCTCATCTTGTATGTTCAAAGTCTATTTGTCAAACAGCTGCCTCTTGATTACCCTCCTGGAAGCACTGGAGGAAGGTTCTGTGTCATTGGGAGAAAGGGTTTCAGGAACACTTGTTTCTGAGCATATGCCCTCGGGGAGGCTGGGTGCAGACTCTGAGTGACTGTGTTTGCTTTATTTTGCAGATTTCTTGCCTCCTGGAGAATGGTGTGTCTGAAGGAAGGTCGGGGAGGTTCTCTGAAATATATGGCCTTGAGAAGCATCCTGTCTTTGTAGTTCTAGGGACAGAGCTGAGTTTCAGCTGTTGTAGGGTAAAATCACAGTCTCCAAAGGCTGCCTTGGGCTCCACGTGGGCCTCTCATTCCTGTCTTCTTGGAGCCATGGCCATGTCATTGGTACTTTCTATTTTCTTGGGTCCTCATGCCTACATACACATATAATAAATTTCCATTTCTGGAGGTAATGTGAATGAATTTGTTGCTACAAGTGAAATGGCCTAATTAAATCAGGAATACTTAGAAAAGACTAAGAACCCCGAAAGGAGACATCATTCAAGATGAGTCTGACTGAGACAGATAATCCTGACAGGGAAACTATGTAAGAAAATACGTGAATTTGAGGTGAAGGATGGGGAGGGGAAGACCAAGAAAAATCTTCTTTTAAAGATGGAGACAATAGAGGCTACTCTAAGCTTCATAGAGTTCAGCTAGTCAGTGGCAGAACCAAACAGCAATGGAGAGCGAAATATAAAAATTCACAGAACTGATTCTCTGGCAAACCAACCTGAGTTTCCCCACATGGAGCTTAGAAGCTCCTGTTTGGAATAATACAATGCCTATGGGATAAGATGAAATGATACTTCATGGTTACAGAGGCATTGCAATACATATAGGTGATGTGATGCAGTAACAGTTAATACAATCACTAAGAGGGTTACTGACGGGAGGGTAGTATATACAGTGTAGGTGGATATGCTGGGAAAAAAAAAAGATAAACTCTTACACCATCATTCTACCCTTCCCATGGAGCCTCTCACTAGTCAGAATGGCACACAATTTGAAACCTAAGAATTGTTTACACTGGAATTTTCCACCTGATATTTTTGTATCACAGTTGACCCAATAGATAACTAGAACTAGAAGCAAACTAGGGATAAGGAGTCACTACTTCCAAAGAGAAAAGGGAATAAACTGTTAGAGGAGACTGAACTGCCTATACACATTTTGTTTTAATAACTTACTCAAGTTTCAAAATCATAGATATACCAAAATAATTTAGAAGACAGTTCTGTACAGGTCTGAGTTATCAGAGTTTTTGTTTTTGTTTTTTTCTTTGTGTGTGTGTGTGTGTGTGTGTGTGTGTGTGTGTGTGTGTGAGATACTTGGGATTGAACCCAGGGGATTTCTACCTCTGAGCTACACACCCAGACCATTTTATTTTTTAAAATTTGAAACAGAGTCTCAGTAGGTTGCAGAGTCTAGCTAGATGGTAAGGCTGGTCTCAAACCTGTGATTCTTCTATTTCATCCTCCCAAGTACTATCAAATTTTTAAATGAAAAAATAGTTTAAATAATTACTTATATATTGCCAGCAATTTTCAATAGTTGAAAACAGTTTTTATATTTATATAAATAATAAATCCTACCAACAAAATTCCTTCAAGAAATATCTAAAAGATTGGAAACTTTTTGATAACAAAGACTTCTATTACATTCTCTGCTATCAAAAATGTTACTAACCAACTTTTAAATGCACCATTTGAAACTGAGAATACATTTATAAGTGCAAATGGTAGATTAATGTAAAAAAAAATCTGGGAGTTGATATTTCTGAGAAATATTTGTTCCTATGTTACAGGGTAACAGACATCATTTGACAATTATAATATTAATGATAAAATATAATATATGCCTTCATGTTCCAACAAGTGTGGGATGTGGTGTGTGTGTGTGTGTGTGTGTGTGTGAGAGAGAGAGAGAGAGAGAGAGAGAGAGAGAGAGAGACTGAATCTAGCTTGGAAACTATAATTCACAGGGCCTCAAATACCTCAAAGATGAAGCCATATTTAATTCAATTAGCAAAGGAAAATAACTGAAGGCACTTGCTCAATTCCATAATAAGCTAGAAGTTTTGCAATTTAAGTAAACATTTACTGTGTATTGTTAAAATAAAAAGAATTGTATATATTAATTATCTTCTTATTTTTCCCCATGTGTCTTGTGTTAAGGTAACTCCTTCAGTTCTGTCAGTCAAAAATCTGTGGCTGCTTTATCTATCATGATGATAATTACAGCTTATGCTTATTTAAGTTATAAACAACAGTTATTTATAGTTACTCTATACTAATACTCCTGAAAGGCATGATCTCATGGATGAGCAGTAATTATCCTCATTTTGTACTGGGAGATATAAATAAAGTAGCTCATAAGTGGTAACGTAAGGATTTGAATCCACATCTATACTGTCTCTTCTGGTTATAAAATGGTTCATAAAAAAGCTAAATCAGACCATGTTATGATCATCAATCACTAAACGGATGTCAAAAACTTTCTTTCTTTCTTTCTTTCTTTCTTTCTTTCTTTCTTTCTTTCTTTCTTTCTTTCTATCTTTCTTTCTTTGCTGTTTTATCACATCCTAAATTAAGTTTTAAAAAATAGGAATTGTTAGAGCTCAGAGAATGTTTAGGTCTGTGAAGCTACTATATATTATACTGTAATGTCAGATAAATGTCATTATAAAGTTGTCAAAATCCATACAATGTGGACCTTGGTGTGAATTAGGTGCCATTGTCAGTCCACTGATTGACACAAATGGACCCCTTGGGGAGAGGAGGTTGATCATGGAGGAAGCTATGCATGTGTGGGGGCTGGAGGTATGTGGAAAATCTCTGTGCTTTGTGAGTAATTTTGCTGTGAATCTAAAACTACTCTAAAATGAATCCTATTATAAACACGCACAGGGACACAATACTGTTATATTCTTCCTTAAGCTTCTCCTTCATTACAGTGTAACTGATCCTCAGAATAGGAGATAAAGCCTAAATGGGGAATCCCCTTTCCATTGAGTATTTAATCATTTGAACTTGGTCTGAGAACAACTATTATTGACCTTGAAAACAACTATTACTATCACTGTTCTAATAACTAAGTGTCGATGTTATTTTATTTTTGCTTATTTTCTTCACATACATTGGACATGGTGATTGCTTCTAAAACATATCAATACCCGTCCTACCAATATGTCATATATCAGAAAGAATGTGCTTTGTGTCAATCAAGATGCCACATGTGTATAAAGGCATTTTGCTCGTGACTTCTCACTGAAGTTACCTAATGAGTTGGAAGAGGTCTGTTCCAAGAGGTTAAGAGCTTAAGGTTGCCCAGTGTCATTGCTGATCAAGAACTGAACATGAGTTGAGTAATGCAGAATATGATGAACTTTCCTGGGTACAGATTCTACCCACCAACTATAGCTATTGTCCAAACACTTAGATGGCGCCCATGACATTGTTTACAGGATCTCTTATTAACCAACATGACTCTTCTTCACCTTCTCTTACTCCTTTGATCAAAACCATGCCTTTCTTTCCTGGAGATCTAGGACAGTCAGTCTAGGTTTGGCCACATGAGCTCCAATCTGTACAATGACTCATATGCTAGAGACTGTGAGCCATATCTCATCCAACATTCACTGTTAATGATTTTGAGGCAAAGCCAAAATGTGGACTTAGCATCCCAGCTTCCAGACAGGGAAATCTGGTGTTGCAGTTCTCAAATTTTTTTTTGTTTGTTTGTTTAGATTCTCAGCCAATCAATTACAGATATGTAGAGCTCAGATCAAGACCAGACAAATGTACAGAGAACTATACTTATATAACTCCCCCATTATGTATGCTGTACAGAGAAGCAATAACCTCTCCAATAAATCTGCTGGGAGCGCCCCTCAGCCTCCATCAGCCACTGCAGGTATCCACTTAAGAATAGAAATAGTTATTTTTTTAAAATATATTCCTTTCTAGTATAGCTGTAAAACGTTCATGAACTCGATGCCAGCCTTTGACAGGGAAATTTAGTTTTAGGTCACTCAATTTATGCCTTTGAGGGGAACAAATTCCCCAGAAGATTAAACTTTCATTAAGTTCTTTCTTCTATTTCCTGCCTTTGCACCCATCATATCCTAAGTTCCATAACTGATGTCTTACTGTGGTCATAAAATGGTTGCACTTGAACTTTAGGGACCTGTCAAACACCTCTCCCTCTCCCCCTAGCCCCCAATAAAAAACCTTTTAGAGAATAGCACTTAAATTGACAGTCTCAGTGGTCACCCTCCCCAGCCTATGTCAATGAGAATGTGCCTAGAAGAGATGGAGCAGGTAATGTGCACTTTAGACAATCCCATTGTGGGCCCCAATTCCGCTCTGCCCTTGCCCTCTCCCCCCCCCCTATTGTTTTGACTAGACAGGGGATCATACTGAATAGATTAACCAGTCATTGACTTGGGACACCTACTGCTTGGAATGCCAGTGCACTTGGAGTGAAAAGGGATAAAAACCTCTCCCCGGCACCCCCCGATCCTCTACTCTGTGGCCATATTTCTGCCACAGAAATACTTGGCTGTCAGCTCCAGCAAAGCAATCCTCGATAGCCACAGTAGTTTGTTGTCAGAATGAAAAATGGTTCTGAGCAAAAGGTCTCGAGGCTGGGATGCTAACAATCAAGAAGCCCTAAGTCAGGCATTTGACAGAGAACTTTGGTCTTGCTGTTAAATACCACTTAATACTGTCTTCCATGATAATCCCTGCTGTTTCACAACTGTGCGATCCTGGCTCGGCCATGGCAGAATGCCTTTTTTGACAGGGAGAAAATGGCCAGATGTCATAGATTTTCTTGGGAGAAAAGAAAATACATCTCTTTGCATCCAATGAAAATAATAATGCTTCGAGGGAAAAAAAAAAAAAAAAAGGACACTTGCAAATCCATTATATCTTTGATTCATCATGAGCATTCATAGCCAAAAGAGAGAAATGAAATTCTAGCTGAGGTTGGCTGTAGGGGAAGAGCTAAGAAGCTTGATAGAGACGTGAGTACTCTAGACAGAGTTCTGTTAACCCAAAGAGTTGACTGGTTAGGGAAAAAAAATCAAACTAGGTGTCAACTAATAAATTGTTTTTTTTTTCTTTTTTCTTGTTTTTGTTTTTGTTGTGTTTTTTGGTGGCACTGGGGATTGAACCCAGGGGCATTCTAGTTCTGAGCAACGCTACTAGCCCTACTTTTTTATTTTGAAATGGAGTGTCACCAAGTTGCAGAGAGTTTCACTAAGTTGCTGAGCCTGGTTACAAAACTATGATCCTCCTTTCTCAGCCTCCCAAGTACTGAGATTACAGATGTGCACCACCATGTCTGGCTATAAAATGACTTTTTGATCAATGTATCATCTTGGACTTAGAATTATGCACGAAGTCATTGTAACTACAATAAACATTGAAAAGGACTTCCCCGATAGTGCCAAATGCCACTTGGTTGTTTTCCAAGCAATATTTAATTATTCTTACTAAGAATTGTCTTTCACAGAGCCACAGAAGCTAGAGGTTAGGACCCTTTATAAAACTTTATAGGACAGATAACATTAGTATATGCTGAATGTTAACCCAGTTTTTCTATTTTATTTTCTGGTGGTTTCTTTGATAATATGACAAAATCATGGTTCTGCATATGTATGAGTATTTTCTCTGATGCTTTAGAAGAAAGTATTTTAAAAGACAAGTGGGATTTATAAGGAAATAAACTGTAATTTATATTGAATGGAAAAATGTTTATTACTTAGGAAATCAAGTGAAATCAAGATTTTATAAAGTAAAGACTTCTGAGTCACAGAGAATGGTTGGATGGGCCAGGCAGCTTTTTGAGAGTTAAAGAAGATAAGATTCTTCTGCTGGGACATAGATTGTTAATTTGTCTGTTACTTGTATACTATTTCTAAAGATGATAAAATCCCAGATAGACTATATAAGTAAGTTAGCAAGTATATAATGATAGAGAATGATTAACTGACCCATACATTCTATTATCTTTAGAATTTTATGTTTATCCCTAGCATAAAGATTGATATCTCTATTTCTTTTTTTGTAATAATGATTTTTATGTCACCAAAGAATAATTAAAATATATCAGGAGAATTTGACACCCATGGAATGACAATAGACCTAAAATTAGCCATCATACCTTGATTTGGGGATCATGGATGTCTATGGTGTGAGTTTCAACCCAAATCTAACTCAATGGACATCTTGGACTGAGTCAGTGTGACATAAATATGTTTCAAGTCACCCCTCCTTACTCTCCTAACCAAACCTCAAACCTCAAACAACCAAAGAAACAGACAACAACAGAAAAAAGAAACAGAAACAGAAACCTATTGGCATTCATACTTGTGGTTCATCTCGAAATGTTTCCCAGTGAATTCTAAAAATAGTTTACTTATACCTTCTGTTATGGCTTTGCTACTTTTTACCATATATAATAGCTTTATTTTTCTTTTATATTTATTTATTAATTATTATTATGAATAGTAATAATATTATTATCATTTTGTATTACTGAGGATTGAACCCAGGGACATTCTAACTCTGAATTACACTCCCAGCCCTTTTTGTTTTTTTTGGTTTTTTTGTCTTGAAATAGAGTCTTGCTAGGTTGCTGAGAGTTTCACTAAGGGGCAGAGGCTGATCTTGAACCTGCAATTCTCCTATTTTAACCTCCCAAGTACTGACATTACAGGTGTGTGTCCAGCTGCATTTTTTATTTTTTTTTCTTCAAAAAAATATGCCACATCTTTCCTACCATTTGGGACATTTCCATAAGTTAGCACTGATACCTGGTTAATATTTATGACCACAAGTACAACTAGCCCAGTAGCTTGCTTTCAGCAATATTAAAAACCAAGAATCTCCTAAAATAAGTCAATACATGCTTTTAAAAGAGCAGATGATTTTCCATACCAAAAAAATGGATGTTTAAAAATAAAGATAAGTTCTCTTATTAGTTTGATAACATATCTGTACCCCTACCTTATATTTAAAGAACAACTAAGAAATAATAAAATTTTCCACTTTTTTTTTTATAAAACCACTTTTTGATACCTTGAAGAACCAGAGTTTAAAAAAAGAGAGAGAACTTGAGTCATTCACCACATTTTTTCAAAGGATGTGATTTTACCTCTCCCTAGTATTTGTGACTCTGTCCTCTATGCACTAATGGATGATGTCATTAATGAAAGTTATGTCCTGAGACACACGTCCCCATTTGGATTACACAATGATCATTGTTTTTGTTCAATATGTCCTGCAAGTGTCAATGTGTGGTCTTCATCCCAGACTGATTTTTTAATGTAATCCTAATTTACAAAGACATTGCTTTCTCCTTTTTTTGTTTAACTTATACTCTCAGGTAATCTCTCTATATATTAAAATATAACCTTTATTGATTCACACAAGCTAATATTCCTATGATTTACTTCTTAGATTCTACACTCTCCTTAGGACATTAGACTTCAAAATGCTTTGAGAGATCCTGTTGTAGTAAAAATAAATTAATACAGTACTTGGGAGGCTGAGAAAAGAGAATCACAGGTTTGAGGCCAGCCTCAGCAACTTAGCAAGGCCTTCAGCAATTTAGTGAGATCATGTTTCAAAATAAAATTTAAAAAAAAATAGGGCTGGGAGTGTAGCCCAGAGGTAAAATGTCCCTGGGTTCAATCCCCAGTACCACACACACACATGCATACAAAAACAATTAATTAATAAACAAAAAGACTCGAATATAGATATTTCTTCAACCACACATTGTGTTTTTTTGTAAAGAATACTAATGTGCATATATTGCCTGATATGCAATAGATATTCAACACTGGTGTCTGCTAATTTCATAATTAGTGGTTGCTCAGCCATTGTTCATTTAATTAATGAATTGATCAATGACTAAGGACTCTGTGCCCAACGCTTTGCTGGCACAGTGCTATTGTTCAGGGAGAAACATACCTTGCAATCCCACATTTTCAGATGAGGAAACTGCGATTCACAGATACTAAGTCACTTACATGTCTACAAGTGCAGGTAGCTAAGTTTCATACCTAGGCTTTCCTGCCTCAGAGCCTGCTCTATTGGAACTTGTTATATCGATGTCATCTGTAAAACAATTATAGAACTGTTGAGTGTAAAAATTTGGGTCAATAGCTATTATGGATGAAAACTACTCTCTATTTCAGCCCCCCAAGCTCTGTGTGTGTGTGTGTGTGTGTGTGTGTGTGTGTGTGTGTGTGTGTGTGTGTGAATTGAGCCCAGGAGCATTCTTCCCCTGAGCTACACCCCCAGCTCTTTCCATTTTTTGTTTGAAAGCAGAGTATTGCTAGGTTGTTGAAAGCCTCACCATGTTGCTGAGACTCTTCTTGAACCTGTGATCCTCCTGTCTCAGTCTCCCAAGTACTGGGATTATAGGAATGAACCACCAAGCCCAACTCCCCCAAGATTTTTTAGCAAAGCTGACAACTGAGTCCAACTCTACTAACTATATCCCAGCTTTGCTTGTTTTCTTTTCTGGATGGGTTCACCTGTATCTTGGGCCTCTACACCCTGAAGATAGTTCAGGCCTGCATGTTCTTTGACTACACACTGAGTCATCGGGCTGAGTCAGCACCCTTGCGGGGGTTGGAGAGGGGGGCTGTTTGTACCCTCCCAAGACTCCTCCTCTGCTGTCTTCTTGCTTATGTTTATGGTATATGTATTTGTTATCTGGGACGATCAGCAGACGGAAGCCCTATGACTTGCTAATTAGATTTTCCAAAGATAGTGTCAAATTAAAACCTGGCCTTCTAAATTCACATCAACATCAAGGAATGCATCAGCTAAAGATTGGGCCCTCCTTGGGAACTGGCAGCTCTTTCCTCCTTCTAAACAGTCTCATATCTGCCACCAGCTCATTCTCGCCCTAAGCACTCATTATACTGGAGTAAAGAGCGCTGGTGCTGAGCCCAAGGTGTTTTCTTGCCCCCCACCCCACTCTACCTTTCTGAAAATTAAATCCAGGGTCAAGGCAGGTTGAAGGACAGGATACCTCTGCGGCTCAGGGCAGCATCTCAAGTCAGTTCTTTAGGTCATTTTGCTGTTGGGGACCAGCTTGGATTTGACTCCCAGCTCTGCTGTGTGATCTCCAGCAAGCCACTTGGACCTCTAGTCTCTTCTTCAGTCCATGGTATCCTCATTTGCTCAGTGAGTTTGGAAAAAGTAGCAAGGTGTGCTGTGTTCTTCACCAAACTTTGAACAACTGAAGCTCTCATTTGCTCCTGAGATAGCTGTTGCCCCCTTGCCAGAGGAATACAGGCAGACATTGGCACCCCATTCCTAAGTTCTGCCTACACCAAGAAGACTCAAGGTACACACGGGAAGCAGCCTTGACTCTGCAAACCTTGCCTAAGAACCCAAAGCAGGCTCACTGAGTCTCACCTAGGAGGTGAGCTGGAACGCCCCCATGAGTCCTCAGTCTCTGGTCTGCTAGGGACGTACTTGAAAGGAAGACTAGAAAGTGTGTCCAAGACATGTCTGGTGGGTGATATGCAGGCTTGCAAAGTCACATGCATATCATCTGCTGTCACATGTCAGCTCCATCATGCCAACCCTGCAACTTCTGCTAAGTTAACCTCCTCAGACCTCAGTTTCTTCCTTGCTAAATAAAAAAATGTATGCAAAAATGTGTCTCTTCTGGGATTATTATGAAATTCAAATGAGATGATACTGTTAAAATAGTTAAAGCTTTACTTCCATGAATTAGTGAGCAGTAATATTAATCTATTTTTTACTCTTATACTTCCACTCCCTATGCTCTGGTCTTTATTTCATGATACAGATGACAGTGGTAATAAAGCAACTCAGTAAAATTTAGGAGTAAAACCAATGGAAAATATATAGAGGAGCCAAGCATGGTGCCGCATGCCTGTAATCCTAGTACTTGAGAGGCTGAGACAGGAGAATCACAGGTTGGAAGACAGCCTCAGCAACAAGGTGAGACTCTCAGCAACCTAGTGAGACCATATTTGAAAAATAGAAAAATAAAATAAGGCTGCGGGAATAGCTCAGAGGCAGACTGCCTCTGGGTTCAATCCCCAGTACCACATCCAAAAAAAAAAAAAATGCAGGAAAAATTAAGTGCACAAAGGCAACTTTTCAAGGCCCCCAAAATAGTGCAACACAAAATATTAGATACGTTCAGAGGGCATCTATTAAATTCCAAGGCTCTTTTCATGGGGGACAAAGACCATATTTTCTAACAAAGTGTCCATTGTGACTACTAGAATACTGTGAGAGGCAAAATTCTATTCTGAGACCGGATGGCAGTTTCATTTTATGGTGTGAGGGTCCAATAGTTCAGTCATCTGCTCCGATAATTTTGCACTTTGTCAAAAGCCACTTAAGATTTCAAAAATATCTCATTTCAAAGACACACAGAGGATATGTTTGATCGATAATGTCTCAAATCTAATTCCAGTTATTTTGGACTCCTTACAAAAAATGTATGGCATGGTGAAATCGTTTGCAACCGTATTTTTTCTGAATCTATTTCTCCAAGATAGTAAAGGCACCCAAATATTTAGACCCGGAGTCCCATTAGGGTTCAACTCCCATTAAATGGAACAATTAAGAAATCTGATTCCATAGACCACAGAGTGCATGACACCGTCCTATAGCGACTCCCCCAGGCACCTGCTGGATTGAGAAACTAATGCAGGGCAAGTCATCTAGTCATATCTCATTCATCACCCCATCAATGCAATACCATCACTCACTCACCTTTTCCAGAGACAAACCAGGAGTCTGCTGAAAGCCGACACTAGGAATCATACCCCACATTTTACAAGTGGTAAAGATAGCTAGGTATGAAAACTTCAGAAACATCTGCATAGTTTCCAAAAACAAAATTTGAGGCATTACTATGGAACATGTTATTTGAGATGAGGGGATAGAGGTTTAGTTGAACACTTCTTTCCTATATTCTATTATATAATCTTCATCACAATGCTGTATAGTAGGCAGTATGATCCTTATTTTGTAAAATAGGAAGCTAAGACTTAGTTTAAATATGTAACTAATTAACTAGACAGGTTATCATGGGAATTTTGGTCTTGAAAGTCTTTCTACTCTTCCATGAAGCTTTTAAACTCTAACTTCTTTCATTTACTTTCTTCACACTGCCTTCTTGCTATTTAAGACTGAAGATTTCCTAACTAACTTCATATCCTGGTGGTGTTCTGTTATGGGTTTGAAAGTTGGAAGTTGCATTTCAGGAGCAATGGTCAATCATCTCAGTAAAGGACTCTAACTATACATGAAAGTAGAGGATAATGAATTAGAAGGCTCAGTTTTCATTTCTATAGATGCAGGGTCTTATGTTCAGAGAATCTTTGAGAAAGAACATAGCCATGGACCTTCGAGGTTTTGGAAAGAGTTTCCAAATCCCCAAAATTTGTAGTTCTCAACTAGGGGAGATTTTGCTCCATGAAGGGATATCTGACAATGTCTGGAAACATATCTTGGGGTGTTTAATCATAAGGAGAAGAAAGGATATGCTACTGGCATCTAGTGAGCAGTAGCCAGGGATACTGGTGAATAGCCTCCCTAAGAAGGGATTGTCCAGCTTAAAATATCAGTTTTGTAGAAACTGAAAACCCTGAGAATATACATTCCTTGATGAATTTATAGAAATAAAAGGAATTGGATACTTGTAAATAAATGAGCAAATAAGTGAATGAATGAATAAAATAATCAGATAGTGACCTATATTCAAGTTATTTAGTAACTACAGGTAGCAGGACGAATTAGACATGGAAAAGTGCTTTTGGATTGTATCTTGATTGATAATTCTGTGTATCATAATTGATGTGTTCAACCATATGCACGTAATAGCATATCAGTTAATCCAATGGCTATGAAAGAAAAAGACACTTTCTCCACCTTCCATTGTCTGATCTCATCATGGTAGCAAATAATATATTTTTGAGTTAATAAGTATGTAAGTAAATAGATCACTTAAAATTTATTATATGTATTACTTTATTATCCTTTTGTAAATTTCTTGAAGCCAAATCCCTTAGCATGTACTTTGGCTTAAGCTTTGATTTAAAAGAGATCACTTTCACTAATACGGCTTTTGCTATTAAACTCCTTCTCTTTCTCTTTCCCTCTTCTTTAGCTAAGTTTGGGCAATATCCTTAGCAGACATTAGTCAATCAAAAGACACAAAGAGGGAGGAGAAACCCAGGGCAGTTGAATGCACCACTACACTCTGCATATGTAAATCAACCAACCAATAATTTTGCCTCTTGGTATGATTGGTATTATTAT
>PVLC010039540.1:0-14243 GCA_004027655.1 Graphiurus murinus
CTTGTAATCCCAGCATTCGGGAGGCTGAGACCGGAGGATCCGGGTTCGCGGCCAGCCTCAGCTATCTAGTGAGGCACTCTGCAACTTAGTGAGACCCGGTTTCAAAATAAAGAATAAAAAATAGGGCTGGGGGTATAGCTCAGAGGTAGAATGCCCCTGAGTTCAATCCCCAGTACCGCAAAAAAAAAAAAAAAAAAAATAGGACTGGGAACCAGGCATGGTGACGCACGCTGGTAATCCCTGTATTTAGGAGGCTGAGACAGGAGGATTGAAGATTCGAGAACAGCCTCAGCAAGTAGTGAGACTCTCAGCAACCTAGTGAGACCTTGTTTCAAAATAAAGAACAAAAATTAGGGCTAGGGGTGTATAGAGGTGTAGCTCAAAAATAGAATGCTTCTGGGTTCAATCTCCAGTACCACAAAAAAAAAAAAAAAAAAAAAATTTTGGCAGGAGGTGTAGCTTGGAGGTAGAATGCCCCTGGGTTCAATCCCCAATACCACAAAATTAATTAATTATTTTACTTAAACAAAGCGAAAACAGGTAGTAGGTCAGATTTGGCCTACTGGCCACAGTTTTCTGGCCCCTGCCAATATGTATGTATAACTAATAAAAATAAAACTTAAATAAAATCATTTTCATCTATCAGAGAAGCTACAGATGAATAGGCAAGAACATTCCAAAAGACCACATGAGTGAGTTTC
Organism: Graphiurus murinus; assembly: GCA_004027655.1. Taxonomy (NCBI): domain Eukaryota; kingdom Metazoa; phylum Chordata; class Mammalia; order Rodentia; family Gliridae; genus Graphiurus; species Graphiurus murinus. The sequence goes on from PVLC010039540.1 coordinate 702, forward strand.
TCTTCCAGACATCAGGACTTTCTGTAGCGCTGGGGGCTCAGGAAAGAACACTTGTCTAGTATGCCCAAGGTCCTGGGTTCAATCCCCAGCATGTCAATAAATAAACAAATAAAAATGAAAAAATCCACTGGGCATAGTGGCACATGCTTGTAATCCCAGCACTGGGGAGGCTGAGACAGGAGGATCACAGGTTGGATGCTAGCCTCAGCAATATAGCGAGATTCTCAGCAGCCTACTGAGACTGTGTCCAAACAAACAAAAAAGGGCATGTGGCTTAGAGATAGAAAGCCCCTGGGTTCAATCCCCAGTACCACACACACACACACACACACACACACACACAGAGGAGGAAGAGGAGGAGGAGAGGGAGAAGGAGGAGAAGGAGGAAGAGGAGGGAGTGTAGGAAGAGGAAGAGGAAAGAAAAAAGACCTACTCTAAAGCCAGGTAATGAAAACACTGGGACATTGGCACATGTTTGACAATCCAGTGGAAGGGAGACCAGGAAAGGGCCTGCATATCCCTGAGGGACTAGCCAAAGGTAAACGGAGGACCCATCAAAATCAGGATCAGGATCGAGAGCTGGGCATGGTAGCTCTCACCTGTGATTCTAGTGCTCAGGATGCTGAGACAGGAGGATGGCAGGTTTGAGGACAGCATCAGTAAGTAGTGACTCTCATCAACCTATAGGGCTGGAGGTGTAGCTTGGAGGTAGAATTCCCCCGATTCGATTTCAATTCCCAGTAACACACACACACACACACACACACACACACACACACATCAGGATAGAAGGAGAAATGTTCAATCAATACTGAAACAGTTGGGAGCCCTGGTGAGCTGTTGCCTGCCACAGACTCCTGGCCCAGCTTCCCTCCGTGGGAATGCCTGGGACATGGCCTCAGACTTAGGGGAAAGAATCTCTCTCACCCAATGGTTTTCAGTAGGGCTCGGGAGACATTCTTCAGGTGTATTTGGCAATATATGGGGACATTTATGTAGTTGCAACTGGGTAGTGGATGCTACTGGTGTTTAGTGGCCAAAGGCCAAGAATGTGGCTAACATTCTAGAATGCATAGGACAGCCCCTGAGGACAAGGAACTGTCCAGTCCCAAGGCCAATAGTGCAGAGGCTGGAAACGCCCTGTGGGGCCTGTGAGGCCTGTGCCCTGGGTGCGTCTGGCCTGGTCTAGCCTCCAGGGGTGACTGGGACATTCCACCTCCGGCTCCTGGAACTGGGAGCGGTGCTTAACCCGCCTTTCCTGTGCAGGAACTTTCTCTTCTGACCTGCAGGAGCCTTGGGCTCCAGCAGCCACTAGTCCTCTGCCCACGCTCCCCGCCCCGGGCAGTCCCTCCCTTGGCACCGTACAGACTGCTGGCCCAGAGGCCCTGGGAACATTCCTAACCTTTGCTTTGATTTCCTCCAGCCAAGGCTCTTGGCAGCTCCTGGCTGGCCTGGGGCGCCAGTGCCCCAAAGCCCAACATGCTGAAGCTGAAGCTCCCCTTGCTCTCACCGCCCCTCTATCCCAGGCCTGCTACTTCTCCGAACTCTCCTGGGGAGCCCTGCTAGAATTCTTTTTTTTTTTTTTTTTTTTTTTTTTTTGGTACTAGGGATTGAAACCAGGAGCATTATCTCCAAGCTACATGCCCAGCCTCCTCCCCTCTTTGGTGTTGAGGATTTAACCCCAGGGTATTCTAGCTCCAAGCTAAATCTCCAGCTTTTTTTTTTTTTTTTTTTTTTTTTTGATACTGGGGATTGAACCTTGAGGTATTCTACCTCCAAGCTATACTGCCATCCTGATTTCCTGATTTTACTTCTTTATTTAGAAACAGGATCCCACTAGGTTTCTGAGAGCCTTGCTACATTACTGAAGCTGGCTTTGAACCTACAATCCTCTTGTCTCAGCCTCTCAAGTACTAGGATTACAAGTGTGTACCGCTACATCTGGCTCTAGCCCTTTTTATTTTCTATTTGAAACAGGGTCTTGCTAAATTGCTGAGGCTAGCCTGGAACCTGTGATCCTCCTATCTTGGCCTTTTCGATACCGGGATTACAAGTATGTGGTATCACATCCAGCTAACCCCTAGCCCTTAAAATTTTTCTTTTCAGTCTTTGAAACAGGACCTCATTAAGTTACTGAGGGTCTTGCTAAGTTTCTGAGGCTGACCTGGAACTTATAATCCTCCTGTCTTGACCTCTTGAGTACAGGGATTACAGGCATGCACCATCACACCTGGCTTTCCCTGTGGTCTTCTGAGGGGCAGATGCCAGCTCAAAGTGAGTGTGGGGGTCCTCAGGCTTGGCCCACACTGATGCCCTGCCCCAGTGGCAGCTGGGTGGCCCCTCCCTTCCTTGGACCAGGTGACCTTCAGCAAGGCCTCTTCCCACTCCTGGAAATGTGCAGACGCTGTGCCCCTAGGGACACGGAGAGGAGCTTGGGGAGAAGGCAGAGAGCAGGTAGCAGGGAGGGGCTGGTAGCCAGAGCTTCCGGCATAATGGACACGCTAATGGATGTGCTGTGGCTGGGTGTGGACCGCATCAGAGCCTCTCAGCCAGCCAGTGACTCCAGAGACAGGGCAGCTCCTGGCTGGCCTGGGGCACCAGTGCCGAGACCCAACATACTGAAGCTCCCTGAGACCCCAACCCAGGGACAGGGCAGGCCCTGGACACAGACCCTGATAAGATGCTCTGCAAGGATGAGCTTGAACAGAGCTGCTCAGTGCTGATGCCCTGTCCCCAGACTGCTGGGTGCCAGGTGGAGGAGGGACACTGCTTCCTAGGTCCCTGGGGACCCTGCGGGGCTAGGCAGGAGGCCTGTCTCAGATGCTGGGGGGCTTGTCACTGAGGAGGCCGGAACTCAGGGCAATCACCTTTCCTGCCCTTCACAGGAGGAGCTAGTGAGCACTCCCGCCTCCCCAGCCTGGGAAGCCATCAGCCCAGGAAGCCCCGGCTTCCTTCCTTTCTCACCAGCCCCTCCGACCTCTCAGGAAGTCTTCCCCTCAACAACTCTGGTTTGGCTGGTGGCGGAAGCAGCTTCTGGGGGTGTGTGAAGGACACCTGGACCTTCCTGAGCTGGGGCACTGGTGCGCCCCCACCCCACAAGTGGAAACCACCTAGGGAGAGGCTGAGGGGACCCCCGACCACCACTCCCTGGGACTAAGGGAAGTTGTGGTACCTTTCCACCACCAAGCGGATGGGGAGAAAGAGGAGATGGAGGTGACCCAGAGACTAGGGCACAGAGCGGATGACCTCAGGGAGGGAAGGCTTGGTCCTTAGTTGTAAAATCAGAGCTTGGGGGTCCAGGGGTGAGGCAGGACTTTCATCTCCCCATGTCCGACCTCTGGGGCCACTGTTCCCTCCCCACACCGCCAGCCCCTCCTCACCAAGGATAAATGTATGCTGCTCACACCTGCCTTCCTGCTTCTCCTTGGTCAAACTTGCTGTCAGAAAAGTGCTCAACATGAGCCGGGTGTGGTGGTGCATACTTGTAATCCCAATACTTGGGAGGTTGAGAGAGGAGGATTGCAGGTTCGCGGCCAGCCTCAGCTATTTAGTAAAGCCCTCCACAACTTAGTGAGACCCCGTTTCAAAATAAAGAATAAAAAGGCTGGGGGTGAGCTGGGCGTGGTGGTGCACGCTTGTAATCCCAGCATTTGGGAGGCTGAGACCGGAGGATCTGGGTTCGCAGCCAGCCTCAGCTACCTAGTGAGGCTCTCTGCAACTTAGTGAGACCCTGTTTCAAAATAAAGAATAAAAAATAGGGCTGGGGGTGTAGCTCAGAGGTAGAATGCCCCTGAGTTCAATCCCCAGTACCACAAACAAACAAACAAAAGATCTGTCCCAGGCCAACTGCCTCATGAGTCTGTGTGACAGTACCTTTCATATATGCTGACAAAGGACTGAAGGTGATGTTGGTTACACCTTTACCCTCTAGATTTAATTGCTCCACTCAGGGTTGGGTGTAGCTCAAAAGTCAGCCTCCTTGGCTGTGTGACCTGGTGCAAGTTGCTCAGTCTTTCTGAGCCTCAGGTTCCTCCTTGTGAATGGAGCTGTTGAGGAAGTTAACGGAGATAACACTTGGCAAGGTGCCAGGCCCAGCTAATGGTACCTGCTGCTCTGACTGTAGGTGTTGGTGATGAGGCTCCAGGGCCACCTCAGACCCTGAGGGGGACCCACAGGCCCAGCATCTATCAGCAGGAGGGTCCCTGATTCTGCACAAATAGAATGTTAGAAAATGAGCCAAACCCAGTGGTGCATGCCTGTTATTCCAGCTACTCAGGAGACTGAGGCAGCAGGATTGCAAGTTCAGGGAGACCCTGTCTCAAAATATAATTTAAACAGGGTTGTGGAGCACCCTGGTTCAATCCCTGGTAGTTTCTGGGTGCAGTGGTAATACCATTCCACCAGCTTCCAGGGGGCCCCGTGCAGCAGAGCTCCCTGCACACCCCACCTCCTTGTGCTCAGGACTAGAGAGTCTGTCTGCCTTTTTTTTTTTTTTTTTTTGGGGTACTGGGGATTGAACGCAGGGGCATCCTACCTCTGAGCTATACCCCCAGCCCTATTTTTTTTTGCGGTACTGGGGATTGAACTCAGGGGCATTCTACCTCCGAGCTACACCCCAAGCCCTATTTTTTATTCTTTATTTTGAAACCGAGTCTCACTAAGTTGCAGAGTGCCTCACTAGGTAGCTGAGGCTAGCTGCAAACCCGGATCCTCCGGTCTCAGCCTCTCGAATGCTGGGATTACAAGCATGCACCACCACGCCCGGCTTCCTTTTTTTTTTTTTTTTTTTTTTTTTAGGCGTGTCCATTCTACCTCCAAGCTACACCCCCAGCCCTATTTTTTTTATTCTTTGTTTTGAAACAGGATCTCACTAAGTTGCAGAGGGCCTCACTAAGTAGCTGAGGCTGCCTGTATACCTTCTGTTTGGCAATCAGTGCCAGGTTTCTTGGGCACTCAGCTCAAAATCCCATCCCCAGGAGCAACTGCACTCAGAAATGATTTCCAGGTAGGCATGCTGGTGACTCACACCCGTAATCCCAGTACTCAGGAGGCTGAGACAGGAAGATGGCTGGTTTGAGGACAGCCTCAGCAAGTAGTGAGATGCTCATCAACCTAGTGATACCCTGTTTCAAAATAAAAATAAAATAGGGCTGGGGGTGTAGCTCAGAGGTAGAATGTGTGTAAGGTCAATCTCCAGGACCAAAAAAAACAAAACAAAACAAAAAAAACAAAAACAAAACAGAATTGATTCCTTGGAAGAACAGAAACCTTGGCCTCGCCAGCTAGAAATGTCTAGAACCACAATCCCTCAGTGCTCTCTGCTGGGTGGTTAATGTTAGGAGCTGTCTGCTGAAGTCCCAGACCCAATTCCCACATGGATCAGACAGGGATCTCCCTGACATTCTTTTTTTTTTTTTTTTAATTCAGTACTAGGGATTGAACCCAGGGGCATTCTACAGCCCCAGGCCTATTTTTTTATTCTTTATTTTGAAACAGGGTCTCACTAAGCAGCTGAGGCTGGCCTCGAACCTGGATCCTTCTGTCTCATACAAGCGTGTGCCACCACTCCTGGCTCCCAGTCCTATTTTTTATTCTTTATTTTGAAACAGGGTCTCACTAAGTTTTAGAGGGCCTCACTAAGTAGCTGAGGCTGGCCTTGAACCTGGATCTTCCTGTCTCAGCCTCCCAAGTACTGAAATTACAAGCGTGCGCCACCACGCCCGGCTCTCCCTGATATTCTTAGTCCAGGCCTGGGAGTTTCCAAAGTGGCTGTCTCGGGACAGACCTTTGGAGGACACATCTGGCCCAGCAGATAGATAGTATTATCCCATTTCACAGATAGGTAGCTGAGGTCCAGAGAGAGCCTGCTCTGACTGAGCTGGGAGTCAGATGCTGCCCCATGACCTCTAAGTCCAGGCACTCCTTACCGTCTGACTGGATACCCGCCGATGACCTCAGCCTCTGTCCCCGAGACCCCAGGTGGCCTGGAGCTGGGTGGATCAGAAAACCTGGTGCCAGGGACCTGGGCCCAGGCCCCCAGCAGCCCCCAGCTCAAGGGCCCTCCCAGGCCCAGCAGCAGTAGCAGTATCATCTTGATGGTGGGGTGGCCAGGCCGGTTCAGGGAGTGACTGAAGACTGCCGATGGGACAGACTTAAGTTGGCTCAGCCAGTGACCTCAGAGGCTGCTGGTGACGTGGTCTTCAAGTCAAATCTCAGAAGGAAAAAAAAACACAGGGACAACAAAGAGAGGAAGTGGCCTGGACCGGCCCACCGGGTAGCTCTCGTCCGGCCCCCCTCTGTCCCTTACTTGGCCCCCACTGAGGCCTCCAGCTACACAGGCTGCAGGCTGGTCCCTATGCCCCAAGAGTACTTGGCTCAGGGACGCTGGGGGTGTGGGAGACACAGGGTGTGGGCATACTAAATCTGTCATTGCTTTCTGGGAATTAGAAATGCCTGGGAAGCCAGGCATGGTGGCGCATACTTGTAATCCAGTACTTGGGAGGCTGAGACAGGAGGATTGCAGGTTTGAAGCCAGTCTCAGCAATTTAGTGAGGCCCTCTACAACTTAGTGAAACCCTGTTTCTTTTTTTTTTTTTTTTTTTTTTGCGGTACTGGGGATTGAACTCAGAGGCATTCTACCTCCGAGCTACACCCTCAGCCCTATTTTTTATTCTTTATTTTGAAACCGAGTCTCACTAAGTTGTGGAGTGCCTCACTTAGGTAGCTGAGGCTGGCCTCGAACCCGGATCCTCCGGTCTCAGCCTCCCGAATGCTGGGATTACAAGCGTGCGCCACCACGCCCGAAACCCTGTTTCAAAATAAAAAATAAGCTGGACATGGTGGCACATGCTTGTAATCCCAGTACTTGGGAGGCTGAGATAGGCGGATCGAAGGGTCCTGGCTAGCCTCAGCAACTTAGTGAGACCCTGTTTCAAAATAAAAATAAAATAGGGCTGGGGGTGTAGCTCATAGGTAGACTGCCCCTGAGTTCAATCCCCAGTAACACACACACACACACACACACACACACACATACACACACACACACACACACAATGTGCCTAGGCCTCCAGGGAAGGGGGGTGGGGGGTGGGCAGTAGCATAGGAAGCCATCTGTCAGTCCCAGGGGAACTGTGGGTAGCCCACCATGCTGCTGGCCAGGAAGTGGGGGAAACTTTGTGCCTCCTCAGCACCTTTCACCACTGGGCTGTAGGTGGAGGCTCAGAGAAGGAAAGGAGCTATCCTGGGGTTACACAGCGTGCAGCCAGAGTCCAGGACATGGGGAAGCCCTTTGTGTGCCCCACCCCAACTCCTCCAACTGGTTTGGCCGGAGCTCCAGGCTTAGGGGGATCGATGCTGCGGGTAGCTGGGCAGCCCGGGCTGGCCAGGGAGGTGGCCCTGACCTCTCCCCTACCTGGGACTCTGGGGCACTGGCCAAGGTGCCGACCCTCTTTGTGCCCAGACCCCACAGCTCTGGGCCTGTGTGGGCAGGGAGATGAATGAATGGAAAGCAGTAATGGATTACAGTGTGTCCACCCCCCGTGGCCCCTCCTGGAGGACAGGGTCAGGAGGGCAGGGTTGAGCCAGGAGGGACCTGAAGATGAGCTCCCTGCCATCCCTCTCCACCCCCACTCCACCCCAGCCGGCCAGGCTGGGCTCCCGCCAGCCGCCACAGCATCAATATTTCATCCACGTCAATAAGAGGCAGCGGCGGGGACAGCGGCTGCAGCAGCACTCGCGCCAGCTCCAGCCCACAGCTCGCAGTGAGAGTCCGGCTCCACCTGCCCAGCGCCATGGACGTCTTCAAAAAGGGCTTCTCCATTGCCAAGGAGGGCGTGGTGGGTGCAGTGGAGAAGACCAAGCAGGGGGTCACAGAGGCAGCAGAGAAGACCAAAGAGGGGGTGATGTATGTGGGTGAGTGACTGGGGCAGGGCAGGGTGGGGCCGGGTGGGGGTTGCCAGATGGACTGTCCCTGACCTTCTACTTGACCTCCCTCCCTGGCCCCAGGGAGACACTTTGGGAGGGGGCGAGGTCCTGGCCAGATGAGGAGGGTCTCCAGCCCCTGGAGTACCCATGGTCCCCTGCACCCACCATTGTTTGCCTCTGGCTCCCTCGGAGTTCCTGGGGTCTCTAGGACAGGATCAGAGTACCACTCAGACCTCAGACACAGCTGACCATCTGTCCATGCACACACAAAGGCTTACGCAAACATATGGCAGATTCCCCTGATCCCCCCAAATGATAAGCAGCCATGCTCAGGTAGGCTCCCTGCCCTCTCCACTTGGCAACTGCGGACGAGTCAGGCCACAGGTACCCTCCGCCCAGAAGGATGGGTGGGCTGGGGAGATGGGACCCGGCTCCGTGTCCATCCAGCCCATCCTCCCTCTTCTCCCTCTGAAGATGAGACAGGGGAGGCTGAGATGACTCAGCTGGTCTGCCCTGTCCTGCTGCTGCTTCCAGGACCAAGCTACAGCCAGGCAGAGGCTGGGCCCTTGGCCCACAGGTCCCTACCTCAGGCCTGGTGTCTTTTGTCCCCCCATTCCATCCTGTCTCCTTCCCACCCATCCCTTCCTCCAGACACAGCAAGAAGCAGCCCTTTGAAGGGGTGCCTGGCCCCCAGACACCATGCCCACCCCCAATTGATCCCCAGCTGTCTAGCTATTCTGTGGTGCCTGCCTTGACTGTCCCAACACCAGGGGAGGCCCTGAGCTCACACCTTCCTCCATTTCCTCCCCAGGAACCAAAACCAAGGAGAATGTGGTACAGAGCGTGACCTCAGGTGAGTGGCCTCAGGACCTGGGGCCATAGGGCTGGTACCCCAGCATTCCTGCACCATCATTCTGAGGGCCCAACCCAGAGTCTTTCTTAGGCCAACTGGGGTCACAAGTCCTCCATTGCAGACCCGAGGCCAGACCCGGGTGGCCCTCCCATTTCCACCCCTGACAGCAGTCAATGTTGGAGCTGCCCTGGAATCAGAAACAGGCTGGGGGTCCCAGTAGAGCCAGAGTCCCTACATCTTGGGCAAGGGCTGTCAGCAGCAGGGAGCGCCAGGGCAGAGGCCAGCAAGCATGTTCCCACAGTGGCCGAGAAGACCAAGGAGCAGGCTAACGCTGTGAGCGAGGCTGTGGTCACCAGCGTCAACACCGTGGCTACCAAGACAGTGGAGGAGGCAGAGAACATCGTGGTCAACACAGGGGTGGTGCGCAAGGTGAGCCCTGGCTCTGGTTCTTCCCCTGTCCCAGAGAGGCCACTGGGAAGATGTTTCATAGAGGGGAACAAAGGAGAGGGGTCTCCTTCTCATTCATCACCCGCCGTGTGTGTGATGGGGATTCGGCTCAGTTGTCTTCACACCTGTTCACGTCTGGAACCTCACAATCCCTCTGCAAGTGGGGAGCTCCAGGCTTATTTTATGCATAAAGAAAGTGATGCTCAAAGCTGGGTATGGTGGTGCATGCTTGTAATCCTATTACTTGGGAAGCTGAGACAGAAGGGACAGCCCCAGCAATCAAGTGAGGCTTTCAGTAACCCAGTGAGACCCTGTTTTCAAATAAGAAATTTTTTAAAAAAATCAATCTGAGGTATAGTTTGGAGGTAGAATGACTCTAGGTTCAATTCCCAGTACCACACACACAAAAAAGAAAAAGATGAGGCTTAAAACCAGGTTTGCTCCAGGGCTCTCAGCATCTCCGAGAAACTTCATTTTGTAAGTGAAAACTCAGCCCCACAGAGTGACAGTCATCCCCCAGGGGCAGTGGACACCGCCCTAAGTCCATCCTCTCTTCCCCGGGTCCTGTCGGGCCTGGGTGCGGCCTCCTCGGTGGTGTGGTGGGGAAGCAGCGCCCCCTGGTGTCGGGAAAGCAGTGCAGGTTGAGACCCCACCCTCCACTGCAGCCTTTGTGTGTGAGCGGGCGCGTGCACGTCTTGGGTGTGCGCGTGGGTGAGTGAGTGTGAGTGTGGGTGTGGGTGTGGCCCGCTGCAGAAGGCGCAGTGGCGCGGTAGCTTCGCAGGAAGTAGATGCCGGCTGCGTGAGCGGGTTCTTCTGCAAGCCTTTTACGCTCATTAACTCATTGAATCGGCACAGGGTGTGGAAACCAAGCCATTGTCCCGTGACTGGTCCACGTGAGCGTGGGGCTCCCACGAGTGACGGGTTCCCTAGCCGTGCTCTGAGAGTGCGTGAGCGTGGGTCGTGGCAAGGAGAGGATCCCGACCTGGGAGTGTCGGTGGGGCTGATTTTCTGGCCGACCCGCGGAGTCTGGAACTCCCCCCCCCGCCCGCTCTCCCCCCCCCCGTAGCCAGCACTGGCGACCCCTGCTGTTGGACCTGTGGAAGGGCAGGCACCACTCGGGCAGCGCCCGGGTGTCTGCTTCTAAGGCCAACAGAAGTCTCTCCCGTCATTGGAGCGGGCAGCTGCATCCCTCTCCAAGACCCCAGCTCTGCCCATTCCTACGGGCAGAGTTCTGCCTGTGTGACCTTGGGAAGCTGTGTAACCTCTTTAGGTCTCCATTTCCTCACCTGTGAAATGGGAGTGAGTGTCTTTCTCACTGGATTGTGGGATGTGGTAGAGGAATGACCCCCAGGGTGCAGCATTGCCTCATTCATGGTGAACACCCAACAAATCAGTGCTCTGTGCAGAACCCACTCCTGCTCCAGGAGGGCCCCGACTCAACCTGACTCGAAGATGACCTGGGGCCGGTGTCAGGCTGCCTGGACACTCCTTGCTGATCCTGATGAAGCTGCCCCAACAGGCGCTCATTTTCTGGTGATACCCAAAAGGCAGTCACGACTTGCCTCCCCAGTGACCCGTGGAGGGAGGTGGTGCTGGCTGCACCTGCTCATGCCATGGGCTTTATGCACTGGCCTTGGGGCAGCAGGACTAGGCAGGCAGCCACCTGCCTTCCACCTGCAGAGCATGGCCCAGGCTTCCTCATCAACTGAGGATACCCAGGACTTGTGATAAACTTGGGGGGGGGAGGTGAAGCTAAGTTCCAGGGTACCTAACACCCCCGTTGAAAACCTTAGCACCATGAGACAGAACTTCAGCTGTGCACCCATGCCTCCACACCTTCAGCCTCTCCAGATACAGTAGGGCAGAGAGGCTTCTCTTCATTCATGCCAGAGTAGACAAGACACTGGTTGCAGGCAGCTGGGGACCTCCATGCACTCCTTGTGGCCTCATGTCCCTTTGCTCCCCTGCAGGAGGACTTGGCGCCACCTGCCCCCCCACAGGAGGACCAGGCAGCCAACGAGGAAGAAGTGGCTGATGAGGTAGGATCTGAGTTCCAGGGACACATGGGTGGCATTCCTGATTAGGAACCCCAGCCCCCATAGACTTCCTCCTTCCCTCTTGGGGTCCCAGAGCCCGGCAGGAAGCCTCCTGACCTTCTGCAGCCCCCCCCCCCCAGGGACTGGGGGCGGCATCAGGCCAGGCCTTCAGCATGAGATTCTCCCCACAAGTGACTCCCCCAGGGCAACCACTGAGGGCTGGGGACCTGGAGCAAGTGTGAATGTCACTCTCTCCCAGGCCAAGAGTGGGGGAGACTAGAAGCCTGGCAGTCAGCTCCTGGCAGACGCCCCGAGGGACAACCTCTGCCTTCGACCCCATTCCCTCAGGGCACAAAGAGTGCCTGCCCCACAGTGCCCAGCAGGCCGCCCACGCTCCCCGCACCTAAGCCCCGCCACCGCAGGCCTGGCCTCCACGCTGACGCCACTGTCTTCACCACCACCACCCCCTCCCTGGCCCTCCTTCTGACCCCACAGATCAGATGCTTCTGTGATTTTTTTTTTCTAATGATTCCAAATAAAACTTGAGCCTCACTCCCAGACATGCTTTCTCTCTGTTGTCTTATTATCCGTGAAGCCCCCTGGACCCTCGAAGGGACAGGAACTGATTCAGCCTGTTGAGGGGACCAGGTACACTATGGGGACCCATGAGATGCTTCTGGATCTCATGCCTTCAGGGACCCCTCACACACACACACACACACACACACACACACACACACACACACACACAACAATGCCCTTAGCATGATGGCGGCCACCTGCCTTCAGCTCCTCCAGACAAGGGTCAGGAGACAAACCCACACTGTTACAGCCGACTGATCCTTCACAAAAGTGCCTAACACATACGCTGGAGAAAAGACAGCCTTTTCAACAACTGCTGCTGGGAAAGCTGGCTATCCATATGTAGGAGGAGGAAACTGGACCCCTGTCTCTCACTCTGCAGAAATGGTTCAAAGACTTAGAAATCTGACCAGAAACTTTGCAATTGCTAGAAGAAAATAGGACCAACTCACCAAGGCACAGGCAGAGAATTCCTCAATAAGATCCCTAAAGTCTGGGAAATAAAGCCAAGAATCAATAAAGAGAATAGCATCAAATTGGAAAGCTCAATCAAGAGCATGAAGAGGCTCCAGAATGGATGAAAATCTTCGCCAGCTACTCCTCTGGACAGAGGATTAATAGCCAGAATAGTTCAGAACTCAGCCTCTGCAACTTAGCGAGATCCTTTTTCAAAATAAAAAGGGCTGAGGGTGTAGCTTGGAAGTAGAATGCCCCTAGATTCAATTCTTTGTATCAAAACACAAAACAAGCCGGGCGTGGCACATGCTTGTAATCCCAGCATTCGGGAGACTGAGACCAGAGGATCTGGGTTCGAGGCCAGCCTCAGCTACCTAGTGAGGCACTCCACAACTTAGTGAGACCCTGTTTCAAAATAAAGAATAAAAAATGGGGCTTGGGGTGTAGCTCAGAGGGAGAATGACCCTGAGTTCAATCCCCAGTACTGCAAAAAAAAAAAAAAAAAAAAAAAAAAATGGGCAAAGCTAGGTGCCCTTTTGTTTTTCTGTTTTTTGCAGTACTGGGGATTGAACTCAGAGGCATTCTACCTCTGAGCAATACCCCCAGCCCTATTTTTTATTCTTTATTTTGAAACCGAGTCTCACTAAGTTGCAGAGTGCCTCACTAGGTAGCTGAGGCTGGCCGCGAACCCGGATCCTCCGGTCTCAGCCTCCCGAATGCCGGGATTACAAGCATGCGCCACCACGCCCGGCTGGTGGTGCCCTTTTGTAATCCCAGTACTTGGAAGGCTGAGACAGGAGGATTGCAGGTTCACAGTCAGCCTCAGATACTTAGGCCCTCCACAACTTAGTGCGATGCTGTTTCAAAATAAAGAATATAAGCCAGGAATAGTGGTGCACGCTTGTAATCCCTGTACTTGGGAGGCTGAGACAGGAGGATCCGGGTTTGTGGCCAGCCTCAGCTACTTAGTGAGGCCCTCTGCAACTTAGTGAGACCCTGTTTCAAAATAAAGAATAAACAATAGGACTGGGGGTGTACCTTGCAGGTAGAATGCCCCTGGATTCAATCCCCAGTACTTCACACACACACACACACACACACACACACACACACACACACACACACAGAATATAAAATAGAGCTGGGATTGTAGCTTGGAGGTGGAGGTAGAATTCCACTGGGTTCAATCCCCAGTACTCCCCCTCCCCCCCACACACTCACATAGGCAAATGAACTAAACAG
>PVLC010039541.1:0-14239 GCA_004027655.1 Graphiurus murinus
TTTAACTCAGGGGCATTCTACCTCCGAGCTATACCCCCAGCCCTATTTTTTATTCTTTTATTTTGAAACCGAGTCTCACTAAGTTGCAGAGTGCCTCACTAGGTAGCTGAGGCTGGCTGCGAACCCGGATCCTCCGGTCTCAGCCTCCCAAATGCTGGGATTACAAGCGTGTGCCACCACGCCCGGCCTTACCCTTCTTTTTTTTTTTTTTTTTGCGGTACCGGGGATTGAACTCAGGGGCATTCTACCTCCGAGCTACGCCCCCAGCCCTATTTTCTATTCTTTATTTTGAAACCGAGTCTCACTAAGTTTCGGAATGCCTCACTAGGTAGCTGAGGCTGGCCGCGAACCCGGATCCTCCGGTCTCAGCCTCCCGAATGCTGGGATTACAAGCGTGCGCCACCACGCCCGGCCCGGCCTTACCCTTCTAATTTTTAAGTGTACACTTCAATAGTATTAACTATAAACCAATTATTGTACAAGAGAACTTTTTCAGGATACTTTTTTTTTTTTTGTGGTACTGGGGATGGAAGCCCGGGGCATTCTACTACCTCTGAGCTATACCCTCAGCCCTATTTTTTATTCTTTATTTTGAAACAGCGTCTCATTAAGTTGTGGGGAGCCTCACTAAGTAGCTGAGGCTGGCCGTGAACCCAGATCCTCCTGTCTCAGCCTCCCAAGTACTGGGATTACAAGCGTGTGCCACCACGCCCGGCCTAGGATATATATATATATTTTTTTTTTTTGCGGTACTGGGGATTGAACTCAGGGGCGTTCTACCTCCGAGCTATACCCCCAGCCCTATTTTTTTTATTCTTTATTTTGAAACCGAGTCTCACTAAGTTGTGGAGTGCCTCACTAGGTAGCTGAGGCTGGCCGCGAACCCGGATCCTCTGGTCTCAGCCTCCCAAATGCTGGGATTACAAGCGTGCGCCACCACGCCCGGCCTAGGATACATTTTTTAAAATGGAAATTTTTTAGGAAAGATAATTGGTATATTGGAGAAAATTCAAAAGGTATTAATGACATGGGAAAAGTAAGCCTTCTTTCCTTGCCTCCTCTGTACACCTACCACCACCTAGTGCCTCTCTCTGGAGACTTCCATCTGCCCAGAAGTTTAATATACTCTTCAAGATAGTTTAGGCACATGCAGCATACAGATATTTCTTTCTTTTTGCACACAAGTAATAATAATAATGATGTTCTGTTTCTTTCTCTTTCTCTTTCCTGGTACTGGGGATCAGACCCAGGGGCATTCTACCTCCGAGCTATATCCCCAGCCCTTTTTTGGTTTTGAAACAGGTTTGCATCTCACTAGATTGACTGATTTCTTTCTTTCTTTCTTCACTCTCTCTCTCTGTTTTCTTTCTTTCTTTCTTTTTTTTTCCTGCGGTACTGGGGATTGAACTCAGGGGCATTCTACCTCCGAGCTACACCCCCAGCCCTATTTTTTTTTTTTTTTTATTCTTTATTTTGAAACAGGGTTTCACTAAGTTGCAGAGTGCCTCACTAGGTAGCTGAGGCTGGCCACGAACCCGGGTCCTCTGGTCTCAGTCTCCCAAATGCTGGGATTACAAGTGTGCACCATCATGCCGGCTCTTTTTTTTTTTTTTTTTTTTTTTTTTTTTTTTTTTTTTTGTATTACTGGGGCTTGGATTGAGCCTGGAGCATTCTACCTCTGAGCTACACTCCAGCCCTATTTTATTTTGAAACAGGGTCTCCCTAGGTTGATGAGAGTCTCACTACATGCTGAGACTGTCCTTGAACCTGTGATCCTCCTGTCTCAGCCTCCCAAGTACTGAGATTACAAGTGAGCACCACCAGGCCCGGCTGAAAAGGTAGTTTCCTGAGCCTTTTCTTTCTGAGTGCGCACTGGGCCCGTGGCGCTGTGAGAGCAGAGGTGTTCAGGAGCACAACTTTACCATGGCGTCTTCCAGGAGCAGGCATCTGTACTTGTTAAGCATAGCTTGCGTCCTCTTTAGCAGCTGCGTGGCAACTGTTTCAAATTCATTGTCCACTTTAAGAAGAGAAAGAAAAACAGGAAGAGAGTGTCAATTACCCACTAGGTCTTTCTTTCTTTTCTTTTTTTTTTTTCTGCTGTGATTGGGATTGTACTCAGGGCCTCATGCATGCTGGGATGCTGGATAAGCTCTCTACCAACTGAGCTGCATACCCGATCTGTCATGCACTACTTTCCCACTGTTCAAACATGGCTTCTCTGTGGCATTCTTTTTTCTTTTTCTTTCTTTTTTTTTTTTTGCAGTACTGGAGAGGAACCCAGGGATATTCTATTTCAAGCTACACCCCCAGTCCTATTTTTTCTTTCTCTCTCTCTTTCTTTTTATTTTTGCGGTACTGGGGATTGAACCCAAGGGCATTCTACCTCCAAGCTACACCCCTAACCCTATTTTCTCTTTTTTTGCGGTACTGGGGATTGAACTCAGGGGTATTCTACCTCTGAGCTATACCCCTAGCCCTATTTATTTTTACTCTTTATTTTGAAACAGGGTCTCACTAAGTTGCAGAGGGCCTCACTAGGTAGCTGAGGCTGGCCTTGAACTCGGATCCTCCTGTCTCAGCCTCGCAAATGCTGGGATTACAAGCGTGCGGCACCACGCCCGGCTGCCTAGCCCTATTTTTATTCTTTATTTTGAAACAGGGTCTCACTAAGTTACGGAGGCCTCACTAAGCAGCTGAGGCTGGCTGCCAACCCGGATCCTCCTGCTTCAGCCTCCCAAGTACTGGGATTACAAGTGTCTACTGGCTGTCTGTGGCATTCTTATTTTTTGGTTCATTTACTTAATTAGTGGCACTAGGGATTGAACCCAGAGGCATTCCACCCTTAGCGATTCCCCCAGCCTGATTTAACTTCTTATTTGGAAACTGAGTCTTGCTAGGTTGCTGAGAGCCTTGCTAGGTTGCCAAGGCTGGCTTTGAACCTGCAATCCTCCTATCTCAGCCTGGCAAGTACTGGGATTATAAGCGTGTGCCACCACACCCAAGTTATTTTTTCTTTTGAAACGGTCTTGCTAAGTTGTGGAGGGCCTTGCTAAATTGCTGAGGCTGACTGTGAATCTATGATCCTCTTGTCTCAGTCTGGGCCACCATGCCCCGCTGGTACTTTTTTTTTTTTTTTTTGCAGTACTGGGGATTAAACCCAGAGGCATTCTACCTTTGAGATACACCCCTAGCCCTATTTTTATTCTTTATTTTCACACAGGGTCTCAGTAAGTTGCAGAGAGCCTCACTAAGTAGCTGAGGCTGGCCGTGAACCTAGATCCTCCGGTCTCAGCCTCCCAAGTACTGGGATTACAAGCGTGTGCCACCGAGCCCAGCTTCAGCTGGTCCTTTTTCAGTCTCCAAAGACACATCTCTAAATTACTCTTCTGTTCAGAGTCTTTTTTGTTGTTGTTATGGTACTGAGGATTGAACCCAAGGGCATTCTACAACCCCAGCCCCTTTTTATTTTATTTATTTTTTGCGGTACTGGCAATTGAACCCAGGGGCATTCTACCTCCGAGCTACACCCCAGCCCTATTTTTTTATCCTTTTGTTTGAAACAGGGTCTCACTAAGTTGCAGAGGGCCTCAGTAAGTAGCTGAGGCTGGCCGCAAACCTGTAATTGTCCTATCTCAGCCTCCTAAGTATTGGGATTAAATGCATGTGCCACCACGCCCTGCTCCCCTCCCTCCCCCCTTTTTTTTTTACGGTACTGGGGATTGAACTCAGAGGCATTCTACCTCCGAGCTATACCCCCAGCCCTATTTTGTATTCTTTATTTTGAAACCGAGTCTCACTAAGTTGCGGAGTGCCTCACTAGGTAGCTGAGGCTGGCCGCGAACCCGGATCCTCCGGTCTCAGCCTCCCAAATGCTGGGATTACAAGCATGCGCCACCACGCCCGGCCAGCTCTATTTTAAATTTTTATTTTATTTTCAAATGTTTATTTTGAAATATTTTATTTTACTTTTATTTTGCTAGGTTGCTGAGAGTTTCACTATTTGCTGAGGTTGTCCTCAAACCCACGATCCTGCTGTCTTAACCTCCCAAGTACTGGGATTACAGGCTTGTGCCACCATGCCCAGCTACCTAACCTTTTCATAGTTTCTTGAAGTTCAGGCAATGCCCTAACTTACTTTGGGACCTGCTTTGGGGTTAAAGTAGTCAACTAGTTAGTAGAACTAGTGATACCGCCAAGGCAAGGCCTGAGCTCACGTGTGGTGTACAGTGCCTGGTCCAAAGCCCCCTGTCAGCAGAAGCAGCCCCCTCTATGTTTTCCATTCCATGGATTAACATAGAATACCAGTCGGGCTTGGTGGTGCACGCTTGTAATCCCAGCATTTGGGAGGCTGAGACAGGAGGATCCGGGTTCGAGGCTAGTCTCAGCTACCTAGTGAGGCACTCCGCAACTTAGTGAGACCCTGTTTCAAAATAAAGAATAAAAAATAGGGGTGGGGGTATAGCTCGAAGGTAGAATGCCCCTGAGTTCAATCCCCAGTACTGCAAAAAATAAACAAACAAAGAAAAAACAAACCACAGAATACCATGGTGTTCGGGACCCCCTTCGTCGATCACTGGGCTGGGTCACCCCCCTACAATGGGCTGGGGAAGTGAGTACACAGGGAACAGGCTAGCTCTGTGACGAGACACAGCAGCTCGTGCTCCAGCTCGGGGTGACGAGGCCCTTGCGCGCGTGCCTGGGGCAGCTCACCTCTCCTCAGGTCTCCCTCGGTGGGCAGGGCGCCCTGGCACACGTGGTAGGAGAGCAGCCTCTGCGCCGCGTCGCTCAGTGAGTGGAACGGGCTCTTGTCGGGGGTCACTGCATGCGCTTGGTCCCTCTGTAACTGCTGGAGAATGCTGTCAAAGAGAAATGGCAACAGTGGTGCAGTCATGTCAGAAAGCCAAATCATCAAGAAGCTTACTTGCAAAGAAAATAAGATAGCCGGGTTCAGTCCCCAGTACCGCAAAAAAAAAAAAGGTATACAGGAGTATATTTTCATAAAAAGTAGTTTCCTTTTTCTTACTTTTTGTATCACTGGGGATGGAACTCAGGGACATTCTACAACCGAGCTACACTCCCAACCCTATTATATTCTTTTATTTTGAAACAGGGTCTCACCAAGTTGCCGAGGGCCTCACTAAGTAGCTGAGGCTAGCTGTGAAACTGTGATCCTCCTGTCTCATCCTCCCAAGTACTGGGATTACAAGTGTGTACCACCACAGCTGGATTTTTCTTTCTTATTTATTTATTTACTTATTTATTATTTTTGCAGTACTGGGAATTGAACCCAGGGATGTTATACCTCTGAGCTATACCCCTAGCCCTATTTTATTTGTATTTATTTTATTTTATTTTTATTTTTTTTCAGTACTGGGGATTGAACTCAGGGACATTCTACCTCTGAGCTACACCCCTAATCCTATTTTTTATTCTTTATTTTGAAACAGGGTCTCACTAAGTTGCTGCGGAGGGGCTCACTATGTAGTTGAGGCTGGCCGCCAACCCGGATCCTCCGGTCTCAGCCTCCCAAGTACTGAGATTACAAGCGTGCGCCACCACGCCTGGCTGCCCAGCCCTATTTTATTCTTTATTTTGAAACAGGGTCTCACTAAGTTTCAAAGTACTTTTTTTAAAAGTCTAATAAACTCATCATTACAACCTGACTTTTATAGTGTATTTATTGGTCGTTAGGGACCTAGAGAAATGTGAAAATTTACTTTATTTTCTTTTATGGTACTAGGGATTGAACCCAGGGGCATTATACCTCTGAGCTATACCCCTAGCCCTTTTTTATTTTTATTTTGAAACAGGGTCTCCTTAGGTTGATGGGTCTCACTACTTGCTGAGGCTGTCCTTGAACCTGCGATCCTCTTGTCTCAGCCAAATACTGGGATTATAAGTGTGTGGAGAAACATGAAATTTTAATTTGTCATTTCCAAAGGTAACTCACAAAGCTCCTTTAGTTAGCTGTTTTGCGGCAGGCCTCTTCTGTCCTCCCGAATGACTGTCCACCTAAAGACAAAATATGCCTCTTATTATTCCTTTTTGTAGAAAAAAAATAGAGCAGACTATAGTTAAACAAAGATTACTATGTTTCAGATATTTTCATCTAGCTATCAAGAGCATACTGAAAGACTCCAGAATAATGTGCCCTGCTACAGTAGAAGACAGATCAGCCTGCAGACTGTCTTCTACAGTCTGCAGCCAAGATGTACTCTGTTAAGAGACGGAAAGCTGGACTGCCAGTTCCTTAAAAAGACTCAGTTTGGCCCTGTGTGGTGGTACAGGCTGCAATCCCAATACTTGAGAGGCTGAGACAGAAGGACTGCAGGTTCACAGCCAGCCTCAGTGACTTAGTGAGACCCTGTTTCTTTCTTTTTCTTTTGGTCCTGGGGATTAAACCCCGAAGCATTCTACCTCCAAGTTTTACTTTATCTACCAACCCAATTTTATTTCTTTATTTGGAAACATGGATCTGAGAGCCTCACTAAGTAGCTGAGGCTAGCTTTGAACCTGCGATCCTCCTGTTTCAGTTTCCCGAGTACTGGGATTACAAGCGTGCACCACCATGCCTGGCTGACCCTGTTTCAAAATAAAGAATAAAATAGGGCTGGAGCTATAGCTGGGAGGTAGGTTGCCCCTGGGCTCAATCCCCACTAACACACACACACACACACACACACACACAGACTCAGTTTGTTGTTGTGTGTATGTTTTACTGGGGGATTCAACCTAGAGGCATTCTACCTGTGAGCTAAAACCCAAGCCCTATTTTATTTTTTTGTTTTGAAAAAGGGTCTTGCTACATTGCTAAGGCTGGTCTTGAACCTGTGATCCTTCTTTCTCAGCCTCTCAAGTACTGGGATTACAAGTGTGCGCCACCATATCCAGTTTATTTTTTATTTTGAAATAGGGCCTCACTAAGGTTACGTGTGCTGGCCTTGAAACTGCAATTCTCCTATCTCAGCCTCCCAAACACTGGGATTACAGGGGTGTCCTGGCTGCATCACCATCTCTCTCTCTGTCTCTCTCTCTATATATAAATATATATGTGTATATATATATATATATGTTTTTTTTTAAACTGGAGATTGAACCTAGGGGCATTCTACCTCCAAGCTATACCCCCAGCTCTGTTTTTTTGTTTTGTTTTGTTTTTTTAGTACTAGGGATGGAGCCCAGGGGCATTCTACCTCCGAGCTACACCCCTAGCCCTATTTTTTATTCTTTTTTTTGAAACAGGGTCTCACTAAGTTGCGGAGGGCCTCACTGAGTAGCTGAGGCTGGCCGCAAACCTGGATCCTCCTGTCTCAGCCTCCCAAGTACTGGGATTACAAGCGTGCCACCATGCCTGGCTTGAAGCAAATGCTTCTAAACTCCTATTACACATAGTCCAGGTGTGTTGTCTGATAGAGCATTTCTTTTTTTGGTACTGGGGATTGAACTCAGGGGCATTCTACCTCCAAACTATACCCCCAGTCCTATTTTTTATTCTTTATTTTTGAAACAGGGTCTCACTAAGTTGCGGAGGGCCTCACTAGGTAGCTGAGGCTGGCCTCGACCCCGGATCCTCTGGTCTCAGCCTCCCAAATGCTGGGATTACAAACGTGTGCCACCACGCCCGGCTGATAGAGCATTTCTTATATCACCATAAGAAAACAAATATACCTATGTCAGAACCTGAGAATTAAACAGATCCTTTACTGAGCATTCTGGAGTAGGCACTGACTACAGTAAGTTTCATTAAATTATTAATCAATAGATTAGATGAAGAAGAAATGTGAGTGAGCCTTAGTAAAGCTGAAAACAAAACCTTTTTAGACAAGTGGTTTGAAAGGTACTGAGATTTAAAAGCCAAAGTTGGGTCAAAAGACATAATCTCTCAGCTGGGTGCCATGGTGCACACCTATAATTCTAGCAACTTGAGAGCCTGAGGCAGAAGGATTCCAAATTTGAGGACAGCCTTGGCAACTCAGCAAAACCCTGTTTCAGGATAAAAAATAAAGCCTGGCATAGTGGCGCATATCTATAATCCCAGTATGTGGAAGGCTGAGACAGGAAGATGGCAAATTCGTGGCTAGCCTCAGCAACTTAGTGAGGCCTTGTTTCAAAATAAAAAATAAATAAATACAGCTGGGCATGTAGCTCAGAGGTAGAATATCCCCTCAGTCAATCCCTAGTACTACAATAAATAAATAAATAAGGTTAGCCATGACAGCACATGTCTATAATCCCAGTGAGACCAATTTAGTGAGACCCTGTTTCAAAATAAAGAATAAAAATAGGGCTGGGGTGTAACTCAGAGGTTGGATGCCCCTGAGTTCAATCACCAGTACAGCAAAAAAAAAAAAAGGGATGGGGGTGTAGCTTGGGGGTAGAATGTTCCAGGTTCAATCCCAAATGCCATAAATAAATAAATAAATAAATAAATAAATAAATAAATAAGGCTGTAAAAAAACAAACAAAAGACCCCTAAACCAAAAACTCTTCCCAGTATCACCAAGAACAGCACCATTGTTCTGATGAGTGTGCGTGTGTGTGCCTGTGTGTGTTCTGTGGTGCTGGGAGGGAACCTGGGGTCTTGCACATGCTAGACAAGTGCTCTCCCACTGAGCTACCCTCCCAGGCCCTGCTGGTATAGTATCAACCGATGAGACAACGATGGATTGGTGAAGCATTGTGAACATGTCAGGAAGACTAGAAACACAGCATTCATCCTAGAAACATCGCCGTCACCAGGCCTGGCCCAGGAGTCTTCAGTGACCACCTGTTGTGGGCACAGAGGGGCAGGCTGGCTGTGTACACGGGGCGAGACGGCCAGCACGAAGCAGATGACATAACCCCACTGTCATTCAGTTGTGCTGGTGAGGAGAGGAGCTGTGCCAACAGGGCTCTACCTGCATAGCTGACTGGCCAGGAGACGACCCAACTGCTTTGTCCTGCTGCTGCTGTGCGGTTCCTAAGGACGCCGGCAGAACGCTCCCTGCAGAATCCTGTCCTGTTAGAATCGATACAGAAGACAGTGTTCAACAGGAGTGGTAAATCAGATCCACTGCATACTCCTAGGGCCCAACATATCAACGTGTATAGGTGACTGGGCATTCTGAAAGGTTTTTTTCTTTCTTTCTTTCTTTTTTTTTTTTTTGTTCCAGAGATGAAATCTAGAAGTTCTCTACCATTATACTACAACCCCAGCCCTTCCTTCCTCCCTCCCTCCCTCCCTTCCTCCTTTTCTCTCCCTCCCTCCCTCCCTCCCTATCTTCCTTCCTCCCTCCCTCCCTCCCTCCCTCCCTCCCTTCCTTCCTTCCTTCCTTCCTTCCTTCCTTTCTCCATGGTACTGGGGATTGAACCCAAAGGCATTCTACCTCCAAGGTACACCTCAGGCCTATTCTTTATTCTTTATTTATTTATTTATTTTTTGTTTTGTTTTTTTGCGGTACTGGGGATTGAACTCAGAGGCGTTCTACCTTCGAGTTACACCCCCAGCCCTATTTTTTTATTCTTTATTTTGAAACCGGGTCTCACTAAGTTTCGGAGTGCCTCACTAAGCAGCTGAGACTGGCCGTGAACTCGGATCCTCCGGTCTCAGCCTCCCAAATGCTGGGATTACAAGTGTGCGCCACCACGCCCGGCTTATTCTTTATTTTTGAAACAGGGTTTCACTAAATTGTGGAGGGCCTCTCTAAGTAGCTAAGGCTGGCCATGAACCTGCAATCCTCCTGTCTCAGCCTCCCAAGCACTGAGATTACATCTGTCTGCCATGCCTGGCTCTTATTTTATTTTTTTTGTTTTAAAACAGGGTCTTGCTAGGCTGCTGATATTCTTTCCAAATTGCTGAGGCTGGCTTCAAACCTGCACTCCCCCTGTCTCAGCCTCCCAAATACTGAGATTACAGGCGTGCGCCACCATGCCTGGCTCCTTTTTTTAAAAATTTAAGACAGGATGTCACTAAGATGCCCAAGCTGGCCTGGAACTTGTGATCCTCCTGTTTCAGTCTCCCAAGTAGTTGGATTACAGGCATGCACCATTGTATCTGGCTGAAAGAGATTTTTTTCTTCCTCCTATTTTTTTTTTTTTTTTGTGGTACTGGGGATTGAATCCAGGGGTACTCTAACACTGAGCTACAACACCCGGCCCTGTTTATTTTTATTTTGAGATAGGGTCTTGCTAAATTCCTGCATGCTGGCCTTGAACTTGTGATCCTCCTGCCTCAGCCTCCAGAATCCTCAGATTACAGGAGAGGGATTTCTTTTTTTTTCTTTTTTTTTTTTTTTTTTGGTGCTGGGGATTGAACTCAGGGGCATTCTACCTCCGAGGTATACCCCCAGCCCTATTTTTTATTCTTTATTTTGAAACCGAGTCTCACTAAGTTGCGGAGTGCCTCACTAGGTAGCTGAGGCTGGCCACGAACCCGGATCCTCTGGTCTCAGCCTCCCGAATGCTGGGATTACAAGCATGTGCCACCACGCCCAGCTAGGAGAGGGATTTCTTTACTGCATATGCTTGTTTTGAGGAAGGGACCAGGTGCTGTATTTATCTGTAAGTTCTATAGGCAGACGTGAAGATTATTAAAGCCTATTTAGTAATAAATATAACTAAGTAAATGATAATAAATAGAAGCTGCAAACCAGGCGTGGTGGTGCACACTTGTAATCCCAGTACTTGGAAGGCTGAGTCAGGAGGATCCCAGGTTTGCAGCCAACCTCAGCTACTTAGTGAGGCCCTCTGCAACTTAGTGAGACCCTGTTGCAAAATAAAGAATTAAAAATAGGGCTGAGGAAGCCGGGCATGGTGGCGCACGCTTGTAATCCCAGCATTCGGGAGGCTGAGACTGGAGGATCCGGGTTCGCGGCCAGCCTCAGCTACCTAGTGAGGCACTCCACAACTTAGTGAGACTCAGTTTCAAAATAAAGAATAAAAAATAGGGCTGGGGGTATAGCTCGGAGGGAGAATGCCCCTGAGTTCAATCCTCAGTACCTCAAAAAAAAAAAAAGGGGCTGAGGGTATATCTTGGAGGTAGAATGCCCCTGGGTTCAACCCCCAGTTCCACAAAAACAAAAAAAAAAAAAAATAAAAATAAAAATAAAAAAATAAAAAATCAGGCTGGGGGTGGAGCTCAGAAGTAGAATGCTCCTGGGTTCAATCCCCAGTACCCTCCCACACACAAAAAATAGAAGCTGCAAATGCTATAGTTTCAAATTATCTATGGTTTGAGAAACAGTCTTTAAGCCCACAGTCTGCCAAGACTTCAGAACTCCAAAACATAACTTAAGGGGAGAGAGGCTCAAAGAAGGAACTGACTAGAAAGAGTAGGAATGCTCAAACTGCCACCTTTTTTTTTTTTTAATTTAATTTTTTTTTAAGTAGAATTGAGTATCAAGGTGTTCAATGCCTAGAAAAATGGCAGCTATAACCCACGTCTTTTTAGTTTCAGGCAGGGGATTCTAAATGTGCATATATAAAGCAGTATGAGGAAAATCACAAAATCACATGTGCCATAGAATACCATATTTCACTGTGAAAAGGACCCAGGAACAAGGAAAGATCAGAGTGGAGGCGAGATTCCACCAGAAGGACTTCCAGCGTCCGGGCCGCTGGGAGACCAGGGACCGCCTGCGGAGACCTGCTGGGCACTGACCTGGCAGAGCGGTGCTCAAGAGCCCGGGCATCTGTGCCTGCCTCAGGCCGTCTGCAGGCTTGGGAGCAGAAATGGGGGAGGTCTGATTCAAACATTTCTTCTGAGCCTGTGGAACACATAACCAAGATGAAAAAGTTAATTTCATTATTAAAAGCTTCAGTAGATTACTTACAATGCAAACCAAGCTTTTCAGTGCCTACCTGGCATCACCTTTAAGTTAGATTACAAAGCAAAACTTTAAAAACATTATTATTAAAAAATATTATCTTATCACACTGGGAGAATTTTGCCAAGTACATCCTCTAGATTATATATATATAGGCACACTGAATTTTTCAACACCATTCGGGGGTGCAGAGTTGATACCAGACTACCTCTTGCTCCTGGGCTGCTATTTGTGTGCTGGGTATTCAGGTCCTCTCCTCAGTAATTCTAGGTCACACCTGCTAGGATTATCATCCTGACTACCAGTTTCTACTGAGGTCTGCACAGAGTCCAAACACTTGGTCAGGGCCTGAGGGCCAATCCCAAACCTACTGTACGTAAGTATTGTTTGAGCTGGGCTCAGTAGTACACACATGTAATCCTGGCTACTTGGGAGGCTGAGGCAGGAGGATGCCAAGTTTGAGGCCAGCCTGGGCAACTTAAGGAAATCTTGTCTTAACATAAAAATTTATAAAAGGGGAACCGGGCATGATCGTGCAGGTCTATAATCTCGGAATTTGAGAGGCTGAGACAGGAGGATCGTAGGTTTCCAAATAAGAAATAAAAAATCGGACTAGGTGTGCAGCTCGAAGGTGGTGGTTTCCAGAGGAATTTGCTCTATAATTATGTGGGGTTTTTTTGTTTTTGTTTTTTTTTTCAGTACTGGGGATGGAATTCAGGGGTGTTCTACCTCCAAATTATACCCCCAGTCCTATTTTTTTTTTTTTTTTGCGGTACTGGGGATTGAACTCAGGGACATTCTACCTCCAAGCTACACCCCCAGGCCTATTTTTTATTCCTTATTTTGAAACAGGGTCTCACTAAGTTGCGGAGTGCCTCACTAGGTAGCTGAGGCTGGCCGCGAACCCGGATCCTCCTGTCTCAGCCTCCCAATGCTGGGATTACAAGCGTGCGCCACCACGCCCGGCCTATTTTTTTTTTTTTTTTGTGGTATTGGGGATTGAACTCAGGGGCATTCTACCTCTGAGTTATACCCCTATTTTTCATTCTTTATTTTGAAACAGGGTCTCACTAAGTTGCGAAGTGTCTCACTAGGTAGCTAAGGCTGGCCACGGACCCGAATCCTCCGGTCTCAGTCTCCCAAATGCTGAGATTCTATTTTTTTTTTTTTTAAACAGGTCTTGGTAGGTTGATGAGAGTCTCACTACTTGCTGACGCTGTCCTCAAACCTGCGATCCTCCTGTCTCAGCCTCCCAAGTACAAGGAGTACAGGCATGCATCACCATACCCGGTCTAATCTTTATTATTATTATTATTATTATTATTATTATTATTATTATTATTTTGCAGTATTTTGTGGTATTGGGGATTGAACTCAGAGGGATTCTACCTCCGAGCTATACCCCCAGCCCTATTTTTTATTCTTTATTTTGAAACCGAGTCTCACTAAGTTGTGGAGTGCCTCACTAGGTAGCTGAGGCTGGCCGCGAACCCGGATCCTCCAGTCTCAGCCTCCCGAATGCTGGGATTACAAGCGTGCGCCACCATGCCCGGCCGCCTAATCTTTATTATTAAAAAAAATTTTTTTTTACAAGCAGGGCATGGTGGCATACACTTGTAATCCCAGTATTTGGGAGGCTGAGACAGGAGGATCACAGGATCACCGCCAGCCTCAGCAACTTAGGAAGCTCTCCACAACTAAGTGAGACCCTGTTTCAAAATAAAGAATTTAAAAATAGGGCTGGCAGCCAGGCCTGGTGGCACACACTTGTAATCCCAGCATTTGGGAGGCTGAGACCGGAGGATTCGGGTCCGTGGCCAGCCTCAGCTACCTAGTGAGACATTCCGCAACTTAGTAAGACCCTGTTTCTTTTCTTTTCTTTTTTTTTAAATTATTATTCAGCACAGATTTTTTTATACATTTCTTGAATACAAAAGGGTTATGTATTATACATTTACGACATATCAATCATTGGTGAGACCCTGTTTCAAAAATAAAGAATAAAAAATAGGGCTGGTGATATAGCTCAGAGGTAGAATGCCCCTGA
This sequence comes from Graphiurus murinus, assembly GCA_004027655.1. NCBI lineage: Eukaryota > Metazoa > Chordata > Mammalia > Rodentia > Gliridae > Graphiurus > Graphiurus murinus. Next base: position 13,852 of record PVLC010039541.1, read on the forward strand.
GTTCAATCCCCAGTACCACAAAAAGTAATATATAAATAAATAAATAAATAAATAAATAAATAAATAAATAAAAACAGGGCTGGGTGTGTAGCTCAGAATTACAATGTGCCTGGGTTCAATACCCAGTTCTGCAAAAAAAAGAAAAAATATATTTATATTCCAGTACTGGGGATTGAACTCAGGGGCAATCTACACCCCTAGTTCTATTTTTATTCTTTATTTTGAAACAGGGTCTCACTAAGTTTCGGAGGGCTTCACTAAGTAGCTGAGGCTGGCGGCGAACCAGGATCCTCCTCTCTCAGCCTCCCAAGTACTGGGATTACAAGCATGCGCCACCATGTCCAGCTGTAATTCTTTTTTTTTTTTTTTTTTTTTTTTTTTTTTTTTT
>PVLC010039542.1:0-14596 GCA_004027655.1 Graphiurus murinus
GGAGAGCTATAATACAGCCCATCACATGTGAGTCAACTGGACTGAGAAAGAGTGAATGTAAAAGGAAGATTCTTAAAATTTATATAAATGCTCCTTGACTTATAATGGAGTTACATCCAATAAGCCCATCTTAAACTGAAATATCATCGTTCAATATACTTTTAATACACCTAGCCTACTGCCCATCAAAGCTGAGCAACACCACACACCATAGACTGTCAGTCATCTGCTGTCAGGATTCTGTGGCTGACTGGGAGCTCCAGCTCAAGCCACGGCCCAGCATCCTAAGAGGGCGTTGCAATGAATGTTGCTAGCCCAGAAAAAAAGAGCAAAATTCAAGTACAGTTTCTCCTGAATATGTATAGATTTTGTGTCACCATAAGACAACAAAAATTATAAATTAAATGGTCATAAGTTGGCAGCCATCTGTATATCCAGAACTTTGATCCATACATGATTTTTAAATCACACACTAATTCAAATGGCTTTCTTATTGTAAAAAAAAAAAAAAAAAGACAATGGCATTATAATAATTGACACATTTCATTTGAAAGTATCTAATAACTTATTGTAAAAAATCTCTTGCAGTGTTTACTTTTCAAATTTATGCTTTAATGCTTTGAGAATAGCCTAATGTCTAGAGCAAAATCAGCAAATCAAATTATGGCTTAAATAGTTAGCAACACCTATTTGAAACTTTTATAAAGCTGAAATATTTGAATACATTGTCAAAGATATTTGTAGAACCTAATAGATCTATTATTAATTCTCTGGGAGTTAAAGGTTAACCTTTTAAAAACTAAATCTCTAACCATAAGATTGCTGCTGTTATATATTTCGGTTAATTATTTTTTCTCCTTTCATTGCACATCTGAAAATGTAATTTTGGTAAATTCCTATTTATCAAAATTATTATCATTTGTGTAGCAGTAGTAGAATTACTGATAATAATATTTATAATGATTCATTGTGTGCTACATACATACCATATGAGGAAACCATTGAAAGTACAATATTTATTTTCCTTGTCTAATGTGCCATAGTGTTTCAACAATTGCAATGCTGAATATATATAAAAAAAAAAAAGAGTAATGTTTGATGGGGCAAAGGGAACTGTTCCCCAGAGACTCACAAAGAATCGCATGTGATAACTTCCAGAGAAGCATTTGAATAGTAGTGAGATTTTCCCTAATGTCTGCACAGTTGTAATACAAATTAGGTAAAAATAGCAAAATGCATGGAAGTGTTCTGCAGTCATTGTATCTATTTTCCTTAGCATGTATTTTTCCTGAAATTCACTTTCCTCTAGTAGATATTTATTAGGCATAATTATGTAGAGATATTTATTGCACAAGTCTATTCTGATTTGCAAGTGTTCACATTAGCTGGTTATGTAGCATAGCGTGCAATTTACCCTCCTTCCTTAAAAAAAAAATAAGTGGTTTATTCTCTTTTCAATAGATGAATTAGAAAATCAGTTACTGAAAATTGAAATGGGAGTGGTGGGATCTATTCTGAAGCCTGCCTTCTGGTGTTTACTTCAAAGTATGCTTCTGTGTGCTTGCTTGATTTACATTTAGCAATATCTAAGTGCAAATAGTAATCGTACACCAAAGTAAACAGGACTATATGCACTTGCTTCCTCCGTTTCTTCAATTTGGAAGTTGCAATCCCATAGATTCCGATCTTGACAGGTAGCATAATTAGAAAATTCTCTTTGTCTTATTAAATGTGACTCTTCTCAATAGAATTCACTTCATTGCCAGCAAAGACCAGAAAATATACTTCAAATCTAAAATGGGAAATCAAGGGGGACTGTTTTATTTTTATCTGTCTTTGTGCAAGCGACATTATTATCAAAGGATATTGTAATGCTGAAAATGTACTTTGGGGATTTAAATCACGCATTAGCCTGGAAAGCAAAAAGTGCTGTAGGGCCCATGCAATATATTTTCTCATTAATCTGATTGAAAGATTATCCTTCCTATAGCTATGAAAAGTCTAATACTCATCTATCCATCTTCTCTGCTAGTAAAATTCAACTTTATGCAAAGTCATTGTCTCTTGTGTTGTGGTGGGGGTGGGGGGGCAAGGGTCCAACACTTTTTTTTCCTCTCAGCATAAGCCCATCTGTATTAAAATAAATTCAGAGCAGGCCGCCATTTCATGCACACATTTTGATTATTTCATAAGCTGCTGTGGAAAATGGAAGTATCAGCAAGTCATGCAGTTTCCTGGTAATGGAATGCTGTCATTACCTCAGTGGTCATGTGAAAAAGTTTAGCTAGACCGTCTTTGACAAATGTTCAGTGAGTCAAAACAGTGCATTGAAATGAAATGCAGATATGAATGAGCCATTATTGCAATCACAATTCCAGCTTCTAAATTATCTTATATGAATATATATACTTCCTCTGTAACCTGACATTTGTAATACATAACTAGCTCTGCATTTACTAACCACCGCTCACCCCGCCTCTTTTCTCTGCATCATCGATCCCCCAGATTCAAAATGAAGGAGCATTGTGATCAGAGGCTGCATGCAGTAATTGAAGACACTCCTGATGATTTCATGCAATCAGAGTGGCACGTTATTTGTGATGAAAATTAAGTAAGGAGACAAAGCAGATGTATAGGTTGCCTTGCTATAGTCAATGCCTTCACAAAAGGCTAGCAAATCTGTGTGAACAAGCCCCATCAAAAGGAAACCCCAGCCACTTACACGCTTTTCCACATAAGAGACTCACTGAAAAATCTGTGTAACCTCAGTCGTAACTTGCAGCACTTTGTGATTTTAAGTTTTAATAAAACTACAGAAAATGCCTTAAACTGAATGATTTCTATTCAGAGCACTTTGAGTGCTTATACCATGAACAGTATAGATGGCTCCAGCCATAACTGTCACCCAGATAATATTCTTTTATGCCTCAAGACACTGAGATGGTGCTGTAGATAACCAAAAGAAATAAGCTGCCACCATCACTAATCTGCAGCTTTGAAACACTATAGCTTTTGCATGGTTAAGAGAAGGTAAAATCACCTGCCAGGGTAATAGAGAAGACATTTTAAAAGTGAACAGGACCGGGAAGAATTAAAGCTTTTTATATTTATTTGTAATCCATAGACACCATGGATCAAATCGTCCATATCCTATTTTATGTGTTTATGTATGACAATTGGAAATGCAAAATGAGCTGGGGACTTTACATTCCCCCAGGACATTTTTGCTAATGTACTGAAATGAAAATCCAAGGGGTATTTTGCTTTAGTGTTCCCTTCAGAGGTTAACTTTGGAGATCTTATGTGTGTTCTTATGGCTGGATTTGCAATGTATGTAGCAGATTAGAGTGTATTATGATATTCAGATGCAACACCCGAGCAGTACGAAAAAAATTGCTGTCTATATTTTTTTCACCCGGCAAATATTGCTTCAGGGGTTTTTACATGGATAAAATTGAATTTTACATTCCCGTTGCATAATGTGACTTATCAACCACTTTCTGTATGTGTGAGCCTGGGGTTTGGTGAACACAAATCATAACCAAACTTTGATGAACATCTTCTATAAAGCTAGGATACTAGATACATAAAAAAGAAAATAATTAATTTTATGTCTGGAACTACATTTGGGTGAAATGCATCATTTCATATCACAATGGAATGCATCTTTACTGGTAAGAAAAATAGTGATCCCTACTACTTGTTCGAAAGGAAAAGTAAATAGAGATTGAAGTAAATTTTGAAATACCAAAGGTATTTATTCGTACTAAATTTAAGTCGTTGTTTCTCATATTCAGTTTTGAAATCCCTATAAGAAATCCTTTCATTTGCAAATACAGCTTGACATTCAAGACTTAGAAAATCACAGAGAAGAAAAGAATGATAAACCAAATATGAGAATTGGATCCCACAATGACTCCATTTCTAGATTATTTGTTCTAAAACTGTTATACCTTCCCAGGGAAAAGAAGTTTTTACTTGAAAATGTAGGGCAAGATATGCAATTTTTAAAAATCGAACACAAGAACTATCAATACTAATCTGCTAATTTGTGCCCCAAAATGCAATCATATTGTTGGGACAAAAACACAATGCATTCAGGAAGCTATTAAATGCACAGCAGTATTTGAAATCGAACCAGAGTGACTTGTTGTTATGGCATGCTGACATTATTGGTTCTTGTATATAGTTACATAATGATCTCTGAAGCCAGCTTTAAAAACTGTTCTATAAAACCAGTTAACAGATGTCAAAAGCTGACTACAGAATCAACTTTTTAAGAGCTTTACCTTACAGCCACATTCCAGAGCCATTTTTCCAAGTTAAACATAAATAAATAAAATGGTATATAATTTTTCTTCTCTCTAAAGGAAATCTATGGCATGATGGACACTTTTATCTGTTATTCTCAATTTATTAGGGATGCTATCATCTAGTGGTTTTTGACTTAAAAGATACGCACCACTGAAATTATGTCAATGTCTGAGAGAATATCTAAGCAACCACTATTTGTTAAAATTTTTCTATCTATATTACTGATATAACATATACTTTATATTGTGTGTAAATCATATTTTGCTAGAGTCTGCACTATTTCAAATACCTGGAAGACAATATATTCAGAAATCATTCTATCTGTAACTTTATCTTTTTTTTACATTTTCTAGTTATATCTTGGTAACATAATAGCATCTCTTACGATGCCATCTTATAGTACAAAGAATATAACAGCGACTATACTCAGTAGTATTGTGGATGCTTATTTTGCATAATGCTTTTGTGACCAAAATAGGTCATTTGGCTTCAAATTAGAGTTATGGAAATGAAATAAAATTATATTGAAAATAATTTAACATTTCAAGGTTCTATAGGAAACAACCCCAAAATAGTATTTAAAAAGGAAAATAATTTTCAATGCTTTTGCATATTTCTCAAATAAAGAAGATGACATCTAGAAAATGGAATTACTGTAGCAAGATCGTCACCTTTTGTTCTGTGAAAGCCCTTGCTTTTGTAATTGTAAATGAAGCTGTTTCATCTGGTTTATATGCTGCTGTTCCCACTAGTGCAGCTTAGGGCAATACAAATGATTAGTTGCCTGATTCCAGATTCATATAGGCTCAACTATGAGAACTAGACTCCAGCATTTAAATGACTTAACTGATGTGAGACCATAAACCATTGCAGACCATTTATACAAATGGAACTGGCCAGGCATTTTATCAAATCTCCTATTATAGTAAATAGCTTGGTATTAACTAAATACATTTTTTGAAACTTTCAGAAAATATTGGGGTGCATTTTATGTTAGTTTTTGTTTTGGAAGCATTCTGACACGGATAACCCCCCAATATGGTATTCTCAGATCACGATCTCAAGTGGTGGGAGCTTCAGGTTTCATTCAGTCACACTTCAGTGAAGAGGTCTCTATAAGATATGCTTCCCTCAAAGGAAATCAGCATTCCCTATAAATTAAGTACCTTCCCTAGGATACAAAACTATGAATTGCAACTGGGTTCAAAAGATAGAATTTGCATATAAAAGCCATTCTATTTTAGCTTGAACATCAGATTTACCTACTTAAACTTTCACATTTATAATTTCATATTCCTGAAGACTTTGAAATGTCAGTGAATACTGACAAAACCATCACTTCTACCTCTCAAATTCTGGGGTATCAGTTTGAAAAATTTCAGAAGCTTGTATGAAGTTTTACAAAGGAAAAAAACATTCTTTAAACAGCCAATGAAATTAGTTTAATTGAAATTTAAACTTTGAAACCATGGTTTGTGGTTTTGAGTTTCTACTTTACTATATTTGATGGAAAAGTAACTGCACAATAATAAATGTGAAAAAGATTAGAAAGAAACAAGACTGAATTTTTTAAGCCACCCAGGGACATCAGATGCTTTACTTATAATGATAATAACTCTATTCAGAACATGAATAATAATGAACAGCCAGACAACAATAACAACAAAACTGAAAAAAGCCATTTTATGAAGATTCATTTAAAAAATTAAGAACTAGGACTGATTTAATTAACTGAGATAAGTAGTTCAATTTTTATACCTGAAGTTCTCAGGTAACTAATAAATAATTCCCTTTGAGAACATCATGCCTAGCAATAATAAGCAAGTTTTGGGGGGACAAAACCCAGAATTTGAAGCAATTAAACCAATATTCTTTTCCTCTTCAAAAACAGATTTTAAGATCCTTAATTTCATCCCTCTTCTTTTCTTTCTCAAGGAAAAGGACTCAATTTGATTTTCAATTCCATACCTACAACTGTACTCTTCACCTCCATTACTACTTCCATGGTATAAACTCTTGCATTGATGTTAACTTATTCTCTTCCCTTGAAAATAATGTCATGCCAGATACTTTCCAAGATGGATACCAAGCACGAAACAACAGTCTTCAACTACCTCAATGTTTGGTGAAAGAGAAGGAATAATAAGGCCCTGAGATAATTAGAGAAGGGAGTAACTTCACTTATGTTGATGGTGGTAGATAATTAATAATAACAATTATTAACAAAATTAATAATAAGAAAGGAGAATAGATATCATCAGACTTTAGAAAAGTTCTAAGTTTACCAAACAAACCATTATGATATGGAAATCTCATGTAAAACAAAGAGCATACACAACATTATGCAGAATGGGTAAGCAGGTTAACATTAGGGAAACATACTGGTCAGGTAGGAATAGATTAAACAAAACTTAACATGTATAATGGTCACTCCACAGAGGAAAGTTATACCATAGTAGGGATCTTTGATTTCTATTATGGAGACAATTTGGGATGGGGGTTGTCGAAGGAGGTACTCACCATGGGAAATGGATGATAGCTTTGAGATATCTGGTCTATTTGAGATACAGTAGACACATACAAAGGAGTTAGGTGTGTTGAAGTGAGGATACCTATGAGGGTCAAGTTAGAGTAAGCAAAAACGGAAAGTGACTTCTTGAAACTCTCCTTGGCATTATGATGGAATTTAGACACTTTTTTGTACTTTCTTAGCACCAGCTACTTACTACTATAATAGAAATCATCACACTTGGGTATTGGTGTACCTTCTATGCCATAACTCACTGCCCTTCCCTCCAGCGCCAATCCATTCACAAAACAAACTCATTAAATGTAAAACTTGCATTCTTCCTGTCTCTACCACACACATCACAATGAAACACATAGTGTGGCTCAGGAAGTGTTTGAATAAATCAACATGAATGTGATTAAGAGTTAAAATTTAAATGTGTAAAATTATCTCTATGACCTGGGCACAGTGGCACACACCTATGATTCTAATACTTGGTGAGACAGGAAAATCACAGGTTTGAGGACAGTCTCAGCAATGTAGTAAAACTCTCAGCAACTTTGCAAGACCCTGTTTCAAAACAAAACAACAATAACAGCAACAACTAAAAAGGGCTGGGATGTATCTTAGATGTAGAATGCCCCTGGTAGTTCAATATTCAGAAACACACAAACACACACAATTATGACTCTGTTTTTGGCTATTACTATACCTGAAATCAGTTATAACTTCATTATTAGTTTAGATATCTATTAAACTTGTACAAAATGCATGTGGAATATTTATATTTTGTTCCTAATACTGTAAATATATGTACATATAATTTATAATTTATATAAAGAATGTGTAAAATTTGACTTCTAAAAGGGAAAGGTGACTACAGGTGATTGAACACTCTTTAATTCTCAAAACACTGCAATCAGATATTAGAGTCTACAGTAGTTATTCTGGCATTATCATAATGTGGTTATGACCAGAAGTTTAGGAATGCTTGATTCACCTCCCCTTTCAATGGAGTTTCTAGTGAATTTGAATGAAATTTAAAAATAAATCCACACATATTTCTGAAAATGTAATAAGAGTTTGAATAAGAAGTAAGCTGATACATGTGGCCTAGGCTGAAGTCCTAAATAAAGCTTCATACTCCTATCCCAATTTTAACCTTGAGTTTAATACAATTCAATGTGCCGATAAAGAGAGGGAGATAGCTAGATCCCAGGAGAATCTCAAGTCCACTTAAATACCCAATCACGAGGGAAGATTCCTTTCAAGCCCCATATTCATTAATTGATTCTACACTGCATTTGAAGTAGAAAAGATCCATCCTGGGGTCTGAAGTAGAAACATGTAAAAGGAGACATGGAAGGTTTTCTTTCAACCGTGTCTTTAACCAAAGGTATCTTTGATTTAAGAAATGAATGACAATCTGATCCCAAAAGCCTTCATTTCCTTTCTCTTCAGAATGGATATTATTTTACAAATGAATAAAGTGACATGTAAAGATAAACAATAGTTTGCTCACAGCTATTGTGGTAGACAAGTTGGAATTGGTAGCAGAGTTGCCAAATTTTCAGCTGTGCTCCGGATGAAGCTGCATGGGATACCACCCACTGATACCTTGTGGTGCACAAGATCCACCCAGTTGAGGTCTGTCAGAACAATTCCCCAGAATTGCCAATAAATGAAATAGCTGCTGCTTAAATCATTAAGTTCAGGGACAGCTTTATAGGCCATGATGAATAGCTGACATACAGGCATTCTCTGAGTGTGTTCTTCTTTAATATTGGATATGTTAATAAAACATGCGTGTACCTACTCTTTCAGAGATTAGAGAAAAGGGAGTCCCATTCAGCATATTGTTGAAATCTATTCTAGACCCACAGTTGTTCCGAGATCCCTTGCAGTGATCTGGAGAGTATCCTAGACAAACAAAGGCTATTTAAACAAACTATAATGACATTTTCTTGTAATAAATCAAGAGTATGCTACATACCTTTGCTGCAGAAGTAAGGCAAACATTGAGATATATTCTACTGACAACTTTCAACAAATATATAAACTAACACATCTATATTATTTTTTAAAGAAATTACTGTTTCCAAGTTAGGAGATATCAAAACCAGAAAAAGTCATATTTTTGAATACTTATATTCTCAAAATTTAAACAAAGACATGCGATCTTGACTTCCTTAAACTCTACCAAGGGCCCTCCCTTGTTTTACCTAGGGGCTTTTAAAATACTTTACCTGGACTCAAAAACATAGCTGGTATATGAATTTGGCTCTTTTTACAATGAGATTATGTAAATGACAATTATCAGCAAAAACAAATATTGTGGTTTGTTTGGGTGATTATGATTGTCATCAGTATGTTCTTGTGAAATATACAATTTTCATCCTTAGTTGTTGATGGAGGCTATTCAAAATGGTCATTTCCAACATACAAGCTATTAAAAGAAAAATGATTCAAATGTCATATCTTGATTTGTCAAACATTTACATGTTGATCAATGGAGTCATGCTTTTGGATATGATTATGCTGAAAGTTAACATTATTAAAAAGCAGGAAGAAGCACACTACTAATAATTCATTGACATCCTGGCACCTTCCTTTAAAACAAACTATAACCTGCATTGTGGGAAAACAATAATATACTACCATTTATCATTTTTTGAGGAACTACAAATGGTCCTGTATTTTAAATCCATTTTAATTATGTACCCTGATATTTCGATAGCCAATATTATAAAATAAAGAGACTCAGAAGATACTGTGGGAGAGATATTTTGACATATTTAGTCTACTTTTCTTGATTTCATAGTAAGATTGTAATGAGGAATTCCCATTTACTCTTGAGCTCAGCATTTATATAATTGAATAATAAACCACAATCAATGAGGACCTTTGAAGATTGTCACTCTATGTTCAGACTGAGCTTAAAACATACACACACACACACACACACACACACACACACATATGTATATAATGTAGCTTGCAACCATTTTTGGCTCAATCACACTTGGTACTCAGAATATAAATGAGATTTGTTATCAGGCAGGAAACCTGAAACTGATTTAAGCTAGATATTAATCTTCCTATTAAAGACATATTTACATTTCTTGCATAGCACAGTAGGTTAGCATAAAGACAATCTGCATTTAATTTTTTAAAACTAGTTAAGCTCAATTAAGTACAGTGCATTTTTCTCATTTTAACTATTTTGTTTACTTCATAGATTCTTCTATTTTCTCATGGTCCTGTTAGGGCTTGCTGGGTAGAAAATATGCCACAGATAGAAGCCAAACCACAGTAAAATGACTCTGCCTAACCCTAAGAGTTCCAGCCATTTCCTTATATATTTTATAATAAGATATGACAACTCAATTTAAAGAAAATACACAATAGTTGCTGACTACAGTGAAAAGTTTATATTAAAATAATGTGTTGCTGTGGGGAGGTGGATAATTGAGCATACAGTAGGTAATTTCTGGCAGGGCTCCTGAAATAAGCAAAAGTAATATCTGTTAACAAAGGATAAATGCAGATAATGTTACTCCAGTCAGTAATTAGGATTTTACAGATCCATGTTTTAATGCTGATGTAAGAGAAAATTAGGAAGAAGGCTGCTTTTAGTTATTACAGTTGATCTGATCCAAACTCTCCTAGTAAGACCTGATCTGTTACTGGGCCCACTTCCTACTGATTTGTGACCCAACCAATTTTCCAATGACTTTAATGAAGACTGAGAAAACTTGAGAACTTAAAAAAAAAACACAAAAACTAACTGAAATGAATAATTCCAAGGAGTAATTGGAAGTATTTGAAGCATTGAAAGCCATAGAAAATTTTCTTTGTTTTTGAACAGAACTTTTGCCTATTTTTGTTTCATGTAGTTTCTTGAATTCCAAGAAATAGATCTTTACCTCTGACATCAACATGAAGTTGACGAGATATGAACTTTCTCAAGGACATATAGCTCAGTAGGAAATTCTAATTGATTACTCTTTTCTTTCCTGCAAGAAAAATTATACAATTAACATAGACACACTCATCTTGAGCTACTCTGTTCAAGAAAACAGTAGTAACTTGAATGTTCAAGTTAGTGTTAGGAATAAGAAAACTGGTATTTTTCCTGGGAGCACTATAAAGTGATAGTATTTGTGCACTGAATACTCACAAATAAAAATCTGAAAGCCAAACATATTCCCCAAATTATAAGCCAAACAGCTCTCCCTCCTTTCCATTCTGCTTCTGTAAGTGATTGTAAGACAAAAAAAAAAAAAAAAAAAAAAGGTCAGTCTTCATCCATTATCATTTTGGGGATTGGGGGATTGAGAATAATTATAGGAATTTAGACATGCTTAATATGGCTTGCCAGACTTTCTTGCAAAGGGAAAAAAACAGTGATAGCTCTGTGGTTATCATTACTTATTGTGTTCTGAGTAATTTCTCCCACAGTAGTTCTTTGCTACTTAGCCCAGTAAGGAGGTTTTTGCAAACTTGAGTAGGATGGATTAAAGTGGGGAGAGAATAGAGTTAAGGAAGCAATTAGTAAGATATTTCAGAATGTATTGGGGTGAAAGTCTCCATTATCATTTATCAGTGTTCCTTTGGTGGAACCTGGACACGAGCCTCTAATCAAGCATTATTGTAAATGATAGACACTTGAATCTCTGTAATCATAATCTTCTCCATAGGCTTGGAAACTGCTCATTCCATTCCCACTAAATCCCTTTTATCCACTTGATCAAGCGCCCTGTCAACCGCTACTCTGTTTCCTTAGGTCATCTGGGATCACTACTGACTGCTTTCTCTGTTGCTGGTCTATGCTTACCCATGGTTACCATCCTCAAAATTTTTCTATACAGTTAATTATTGTGCCTCTGCATTTTTTTTAACTTGAGCAAAGGACCTCCTTGACCTCTATACTAAGTTAAACTTCATCTCCCTGTTATATAGTTCCACAGGATGTTACATTACACGTATTTATTCCTTTACTTAATTATTCAAGGAATGCATGTAAAATGGTTATTTTGTACCAGATATTATTATTTTTTGCCTCGTTTTAACAAAAGAGGAAAAAATGTCAGGCCTCTTGGAGCCTATATCCTGTAAGTATATGATCTCTAATTCCTTCAAATCTCCATTAAATTAAAAGTTCTTTGAAAGTAAGAATCAAAGGTGTCTTCACCACTGTAGACTGTTTGGAATATGGAGGAAGCACAAAGAATATTTACGGAATCATTAAAGAAACAAATAAGAGCTGCAACTTTATAGGAATGTTTTATCCATTCATGAGCAAAGTCAAGTTGTATAAAATCAACAGTAAAAAAGTATCTATAAAACATAACAGAACAGAACTGCTAGACTGAAGTACAGTAGTATATAGACACTATGTAAGATTACATTACTACTTAGTCTACTTTCTTAAAAAAATCTTTTAAATTTTTTTTTTTTGTAGTAGTAGTGGGGAATGAACCCAGGGACATTCTACCTCTGAGCTACACCCCTAGTCCTTTTTTTTTTTTTGAAACAGGGTCTTACTAGGTTTGTAAATGTCTCACTTTGTTGCTGAGGCTGTTCTCGAACCTGTGATCCTTCAGTCTCAGCCTCCCAAGTACTGGGATTACAGGCATGTGCCACCACGTAAAATCTTTGAGTATGTTCATTATCCAAAATATATGGATTTTCTATAGCATCAAGGAAATGTTTAGACATTTCCTAATATCCAACTATTTATGTATCATATAGTAATACATAGCATGCCAACTCTAAGGAGAACCTACTAGAAGCAAAATATGTGACATGATTAAGTGTAGGCTATTTTTTACCTTGTATAAGACTCTCTCTTTTCAAAATGCTTTGAATGATATGAAAGGATATTTAAAAGAATTTTTATTTTTAATAGGATGTTTAAAAATGTCTGGGTTCTTTTGGTCTTCCTGTTGTTTTCTACTTTCATTCCATTACGATCTGAAAAGATGCAAGGAATTATAATTTTTTTTTTAATTTTCTGGTACTTTACAGCCCAGTATGGTCCATTTTGGAAGAGATTTCACGAGTAGCTGAAGAAAATGTGTATTCAGCTGTTGTTGGTTGGGATGTTCTATATATGTCTATTAAGTCCATTTGGTTTATAGTGTTCTTTAGGTAGGAAGAGTCTTTAAATAATATTTTGTCTGAAAGATCAATCTAGTGGTGTGAGGGGTATGTTGAAGTCTTCCAATATTATTGTATTCGGGTCTATCTGAGAGATAATATTCCAAAGAGTTTGTTTTATAAAAATAGATGTGTCCAAGCTGGGCGTGGTGGCACATGCTTGTAATCCCAGCATTCGGGAGGCTGAGATCCAGGTTCGCAGCCAGCCTCAGCTACCTAGTGAGGCACTCTGCAACTTAGTGAGACCCGGTTTCAACATAAAGAATAAAAAATGGGGCTGGGGGTGTAGCTCAGAGGTAGAATGCCCCTGGGTTCAATCCCCAGTACCGCAAAAAAAAAAAAAAAAAAAAAAAATAGATGTGTCCACATTTGGGGCATAATGTTTACTATCATTATATCTCCTTGTTAGGTTATTCCTTTCATTAGTAAAAAGTGACCCACTTTGTCTCTTCTGATAAGTTTTGGCTTAAAGTCTGAACTTTAGATAATGGAAAAGAGACTTCAGTGGAGTGAGGATTGGAGAGGGTTGGGGGTAAATTGAGAATTAACGAAGGAAACACTTCCACTGACATATGTACATATGTGAGAATACAAACATGATTTCCATATCTTGTATGGCGAGGGGGGAGTGGGGAAGAAGCTGTGGGGAAAAATCACCAAGTGCTGTGTGCATGTATGTCACCATAACTATGAACTACATTATGATGTGATAATATAATGTATCAATAAAAATATATGAAAAAAAACCACCAAAAAAATGCCTGAACTCTTACTCCATTCATGAGAGTAGTGAATCCTAATGATGAAAAACCTAAAGTTTCATGCCTACATGAAAACATGATTTTCTTTCAACTGTTATATTCTTTGTTTCCAGCTTTATTTATACTCAGAATTAGGTTCCAAAGAAAGTGGATAAAAAGAGGCATGGACTTTGTGCATTAAGCACCCCAACTACTCATGAAAATGGTTGAATCACATACAGTGCCATCAAACCATCTAGGTGATATATGATTCTTTTATTTTTGTAGTGTAAAAAATAGTCAATTTTAAAAAATAAACAAAAATAATTTCCATACATACACTCACAAAGTAATAAGGCTAGTGTCAGCTACAACTAAATTGAAGGTTCAAAGGGTTGCATCAGAATGATTTAGCTTGATGTTTTTAAGAAATGGCTTAACTTTTAGGCATTGCACCTGATAAGAAAAGACATATCCTGACACCAGGGCTAGTTTCATACCAGCAATCTAGAAACAATTATTAGGAGCATTAATAAATTTGAGGTAGAAATTTTTTAACATGCATTACCGAATCAATATTTCTGTTACATTCAACTATGTACAACTTGACCTCAATCAAAATTTTACTTCTTCGCTAAAGATATAAACAAAAAGAGTCTCCTGAACCCAAGTCCCAATAAACAACCATCTTCTAGAAATGTCTACAGAGCAGTTTCTCAGCCAGTCTTCCCTTCTTTGTGAATGTTTGGAAATATATGGAGTATCTTAGAAAATCAATATGTAGGGAGAATTCTGGCTTTAATATTAGTACCGTTGTCTGAGATGAGTCCAAGCTTTGCAGATAAGCTCTATGCTTTCTGCACATTGCTGG
>PVLC010039544.1:0-14246 GCA_004027655.1 Graphiurus murinus
ACCCTAATGAGCATGATGTACTTATAAGATCACATCAAAGTCAATCACTAAACTGACCAGGAGATAGGGGGAGGGTGGGTGGGAATTGGGGAAGGGTTAATGAGAAATATGTGCATGGATGTCTTTACCTGTACTAGTTTGTACCCAACAAAAATGTGTAATTAACCCTGTTGTACCCAAGAAATGTATAGAATTCCATGCTAAAAAATTAAAAAAATAAATAAATAAAAAAATAAATAAATAAATAAAAAACATCAAAGTATATTTTTGTTGTGTTTAGAGTAACAGATTGATACTTAATTTTTTTAATAATTTAAAGACAACAATCATTGCTTTCTTTTTTCACAGTTTCTTTTGCGATCT
Source organism: Graphiurus murinus (assembly GCA_004027655.1). NCBI lineage: Eukaryota > Metazoa > Chordata > Mammalia > Rodentia > Gliridae > Graphiurus > Graphiurus murinus. Next base: position 364 of record PVLC010039544.1, read on the forward strand.
CAGCTCTTAGTCTACCTGCTGTTGCTCCTTAAAAAATATAAGATGACCAAGTTGATCAGCGAGACCCAGAAGACAAAAGTCCCTGGAGTCCAGTCCAACCAGGGAAGGTTTATTAAAGGGAAGTGGCTGGGCTGTCTCACACAGGAGAGCAGCAGTGTTAGGGGTCTGCAAGAAAATTTTTATAGCAGGAAGAGAAGGGAAAAGGGTAGTGCCTGGTCTCGGGAATGGGGAGAGCAAGGGAGGGGGTCAAGGTCAAGGAGAGCAGGGGAAGAAGTAGTGCTTAGTTTTGCTCACACATGGTAGGGTGTGAACACCTTCATGGTCAGTGTGTTTGTGTGTGTGTGTGTGTGTGTGGTACTAAGGATTGAACTCAGGGGCATTTTACCTGAGTAGAATTATTTATTTATTTTTCATCTTTCCCTTATTTGGTGCATTGTAATTACACATCTTTGTTAGGTACAAGCTAGTATAGGTAAAGACATCCATGCACACATTTCTCATTTAACCCTTCCCCAATTCCCACCCCACTCCCTCCTCTTCCCTATTTTTTATTCTTTATTCTGAAACAGGGTCTCACTAAGTTGCAGACGGCCTCACTAGGTAGCTGAGGCTGGCCTCAAACCTGGATCCTCCAGTCTCAGCCTCCCAAATGCTGGGATTACAAGTGTGCGACACCACGCCTGGCGGTCAGTGTTGAAATATTCTACTTTGTGACTATTTTCCTGCTCCTGCAACTACTCTCTAGATTGGGTCACACTGCCCCATTTTGACTGTTATGGCACAGTTACATCTTTTACTTTTACCTCCTGAGGTTACTTGCAACACCTACTAGGCTCTATATACCCTCCAACCTAACAAAAAACATTTGTCTTTTTTTTTTTTTTTTTCTTCTTGAGTGAGGATTCCTTTATCTACATCATTCTAAAAAATTTATAGATTCTCAAACCTTTGTCCTGATGCTTTTTTTTTTTGCTTTTTTAAAATTTATTTTTAATTGATGAATTTTAATCATACATCTTTGTTAGGTACAAGCTGGTATAGGTAAAGGCATACATGCATACATTTCTCATTTAACCCTTCCCCAATTCCCACCCCACTCCCTCCTCCTCTCTCCTTCTCAAAGTCAGTTTAGTAATTGACTTTGATGTGTTCATGAAAATACATCATGCTCATTAGGGTTTAACATCAGTTTTTAAAAGTTCTTTGGAGGTTACTTCTGCCCCTTTCTTTTTACTGTCTTCAGGTCTTTCAAGAACTTCAACTGCAATATGTTCTTTTTATTCAATGAATTGTCTATGTCTCCTACTTTTGTCACAGTATTTTCCATCTTATTCTCTCTTTTTTTTTTTCCTGGTGTATCATCCAGTACATTAATTCTTCCTTCAACTGAATCTAATATGATGTTAAATCCATCTATTAATTCTTAATTCAAATGACTGTATTTTTATCTCTGGAATGCCCATGTGTTTCTTTTTAATAGTTTGCTATTTTCTTCTAAAGTTCCTTATCTTTTTTATGTCCTTCAACATACAAAAGTTATTTTAAAATCTGTGTCTGGTACTCAGGTATCTGGAACTCTTATGAATCTTTCTCTCATGTCTTCATTGGTTTTCATTCTTGGTACCATGTCTCTTCATGTTCCTAATTACTTTTCATTGATAATAGAAATTAGACTCACAAAATTGCAGAAATAATTTGAGGCCTAGGAGTATATCATCTTCCTAGATTAGAATTACATTTGTGTCTACAGAGCACATGAGGCAATAGCAACTACCTCAATTCAGTCTTGGTGACAGAGATGAATAAACTTCTGTCTCTTCCATCACCCTTACTTCTATCATGTAGTCTTTCGGACCCTGATACAAGCAAAGGCTTTCTATCTGGTCCCTGACCCAAAATCTCTGTTCTCATAATTTCACATACTGGCTGACCTCTTGGGTGAGAATAAATGTCCTTGGGGGGAAAAGTAGCCCCAAACACTGGGCTTACTTCCTATACTTTTGTCCTGGGTAATACCTCATTACCTCCTCAAACATTTGATTCTAGAAGAAAAGATCAGGAAATTAAGAAGACAAATTTGAATACTGATCAGTAGAGGAGAGTGAAAATAGTACAGAGAATTTATGAAGTAGAGAAGGAAAAGTACTTTACCTGGGTTGATCAGGAAAAGTCTCTCAGAGGATCTGGCCTCCAAATTGAAACCAGAATGGTGAGAAGGAGGCAACATCTTGAAGAGCCTGGATAGCAAATTTGGAGTGGAAGCTCATCTGTCCTGGTTTATACAGGGAGCCATTGGGAGATACTAAGCTAGAGATTCATGCCTTAGAGTATTGGAGCTATGGTGTGAGTTAGACTGTGAGAGTCAGGTGTAGAGACAGGAGAGGCCGGTGCCAGAAAATGCTCCAGAACTCCATGGAGGGAGTATGTGGTTTGAAGAGGGAGCTGCAGCAGGGATGATGATAAATAGTAGAAATCGGGGCATGCTTTGTGTCCTCTTCAAATTTTCTGCTTGCTCTCTATTTCTATGTGGATGGCCATGAATTAACAACATCTTTCTGACTCCACTTCCTCCATCCAGTAGTTTGACAACTGTTCACATAAAACACAACAGAGACAATGTTCCCATTATCAGTAAATAAATATTAAAGCTAGCTCAAATGTGACCAACTCTGCTCCAGTTACACATGTTAACTCACTTGATCTTCTCAATTATGCTATGAGCAAAGTACATATATATCATTATCACCACTTTAAAAATGAGGAAATAGGGGGAGTAGACTGGAAATTTGCCCCAGGTTATACAGCCAGTGAATGGACATGTGTCTGTGACTGTTGTTATTTTGGCTCATTATGGTTAATCTTTGATTTTCTTCTATAGGAATACTTCCTTTTTTATTGGAAACAGAGTATAGTGTGTTAAATGGTGCCCTCCCTCCAGATGTATCTATTGGGAACCTATGAATGTGAATTTATTTGGAAAAGATGTGTGGGTGTGGGGTTTTTTTTTTTGAAATGTAGCTAAATCAAGACTCTTGTGATGAGATCATCCTAGATTACCTCAGGTGTCCCTAAATTCAATGACAAGTGTTCTACAAGAATATATAGACTGAAGAGGAGGAACACAGAGAAAAGAAGGTAACGAGAGGACAGAGGCAAAGACTGGAAAATGTGTGTACAAGCCAAGGATCACAAGAATTATCAACAGTCATTTGAAGCTAAGAGAGTAAATTGTTTCTCAGAATCTCCAGAAGAAACTAGCCTTGCTCACACCTCAATTCCAGATGTCTTGCTTCCGGAACTGTGAGAGAGTATTTTTCTGCAGTTGTAAGCTACTCAGATTGTAATCATTTCTCATGATAGTCCTAGAGAATGAATGCATAAAGTAAAACTCAGATTTCCCCAATGCCATTCATAAATCCTGCATGACCGACTCTTACTCATTACATGGCTGAAATATTTCACAGTTCCTTCCTCACTAGTACTCTGCTCTTACATTCTGCCTTCTGTTTCTTTAACACACATAGCATTCCCTTTCTAAGTACCTTTGTCTACTATTGTTGCCTCCTTAGAAACTTCCCCATCCCTACAATCATTGATGTTGTGATTCCTTCTTGCCATGCTTCTCTCACTCCAAAACTTTCAAAGAGAACTTCCTGAACCTTTCAAATCAAAGTAATTATCTCCCCCACACCCAAGTTAGCCTCAGTCACACTCATTCACAATGCTTCTTTTCTTCATAGACTTCATCACAAATGGTTAATGTCTTGTTCATATATTTACTAGATTGGGAGCTCAATGAAGGCAGAGTTTTTGTTGGCCCATTTATTTAACAATTATTAATTGAGCATCTGTTATATACCCAGCAGTATTGCAGGCATTTGTGAAATGCAGTAAACCAAATAAAAAAGGCCTCTGCTCTTATGGGCCTAAATTTTATTCCATTTTCTGCAGCACTCTCTGCTATTTATTGGTTAATCATTCAATATTAATTGAATGATAGATGAAAGCACTAAATACTAGTCACTTATTCTCTCCATTTTTTCTAGAAAAAGCTTGGCTATTGAAGAAATTTAATAACAGACAATTTTGAGAGACCTTCAAACTTGACAACTATAAGGTCTTTTTCTTTTCTTTGCTTTTTTTGTTTGTTTGCCACATCGGGGCTGCTTCCACAGTCTTTTCTCATCCCAGGTTTACCATTTCTACTACTGTGATTGCAGGGATGATTTCCCCTTAGAACATGTTATGGGAAACCAAACAAAAGACCAGGCCATGCTGGATCTGCAAGGCTTTGCCAAAGATGGCAGACCGCAGGGCAGCTGGCTCGTTCAGCCACTGCCATGTCTAAAGGTCAGCCTCTGGGACTGTTTAATTGTGGCCATTAAAGTGTTTGAGCAGCTGCTTCGGAGCAGTAATTTGGAACCCAAGAGAAACCAGAGGCAGCATCAGTACACTGGGTCATTTGAAAAAAGGCCGGCCAGGCTGCACACAGCCTGACAACAGCTGGGATTTCCAGAAGTACTTAACCTGGCTTAGAGGCCATGGCCCAACCAAAAGTAGGATTCCCTTCATCCCAAAGTGAAATTGTAAACCAGTTCATTTGACCCCACCCCCACTTATCACTTCCTGTTCTCCTTGCTTTTCATCCTTGACCCAGGGTTCCAGACCCCCTATTAGCCAATCCATCAGTTAATGAAATAACATGGGTTAACTGAGCAATTGTTATATGTAAAGCAACCATAGAGGTACTACCACATTTTTCACCCCCTGTCCAATTCCCTCTAGGACCTGTACCTTGAAGATAGGGCTGGCTCATCATGTATATACTTTCCTGCTCATCCTAGTCTCAAGGTCTTTCTTAACACAAGTTTGTAGGCAGTCATCACCCATTGCTCAGGCCTGGAAGTTGGATGAAATATTTTTGCTATCCCTGAATGCTTGTCCAGTCTCCTCTGACCAATTCATTTCAAAGATTTGCTAAAGCTACACAGCTGGTTTGTCATACATGTGGGACCCAGGTAGGCTTTATTATTATCCCAGACTCTATGGTGCTCAGTGGAAACCAGTTAAATAGCATGTCAAAGATAACTACATTTGTGATCCCTAGCAAAAATACAATCTAAGTTAGTAAGTAGTGCAAAAATAAATAGCATTGCAGCATTATTGCATTAAAGTGCAACATTTAGAATGTACAGTTATACAATATCTTGGTTATATATATATATATATATATATATATATATATATATATATATATGTATATATATATTATAATAGTAACCATAGTTACTATTTACAGACCATTTTATTAAATCCTTCTAGCAATTCTATATGATAAACAATATGCTTTATACTTCACAGATGAGAAAATTGAAATCAGAGAGTTTTAAATAAACTCCTTAAAAGCTACTAAATAATAATAATGAAACCAGTTTGGGGCCCAGGTGGATTCACCTGACTGCCAATATGCCTTACTTGCAGTATCTAACACTACCATGTTTGGAGATAATTCTCCATACATCTCTCACTTTTCTGCTCACCTGGTGAACAGAGACACTCACAACATTTTGTTTCAGACTACCTTGTCTTTGTAGCAAGCAAACATGAACAGTGTCTCCCTCCACACAGGAGAACAGATTTACTTGTTGTGCAGGATAATCAAGATAGTATCACCCTCTGGACCAAATCTTAGATGGGTTTACCTATGTTCCACTGTAAAAGACTTGTATTTCCCAAGACTTACAGGTGTGTGTGTGTGTGTGTGTGTGTGTGTGTGTGTGTGTGTGTAACTCAAACCTAGTGCATGTGTAAGACCTAGGGGAGAAGGGGAACAAATGTAGAAATGAAACTAAGGTCTAGCTCTTGCTCAGGAGTTACATGTCTCCATATTAGCCTACACTTAGAGTAAAATCTCAGCCCTTCACAGTTTTTGGCAACCTCCAAAAACTGAGATACTGGAGGAGGCTGATATGCCCCTGGCAGCCTTCTCCACGGGGACTTCAAGTCATTGTCCCTCTCTGTCCTTATCTAAGACCTGGGGATCCAGTAAGTCTGAAGTAATATCAGTGATATTTATATTTATCTCTCACACATAAAAATGGCATTTTCACAGCATGTTAACCATAAAGGGTTAGAAGCGTAGCTATTGAAGGCACTATGGAAACTCAAAATAAGAGGTGTGATTAGCCAAAGGCTTCTTCCTGTATGAATTATGTCAAAGTACATCTGGACTGCACTACCTTTTCCCATTTGGTCAGCTCTGTCCGCACCTAAAGAGAGACCAAGATCAGCACTGTCCACCTAGGATTCTCCAGCGAGCTCCCTTCCCTTGGAATGAATTCCACACCTGGCTTTGACTGTGGAAACCTGTTTATGACTGATAATTGCCAACATAAAGAGCTGAACAGGCTCATTCTGATTTTTCATTTCTCAGGTCACACAATTTGGTCATTAGATCAAACCATATCATTAGCTGAAGAATTTCATTCACTGAAAATGATCCATGAGAATGATTTACAAGATAAGGTGTTGGGGGAAGTGAAAACCATGCTTCCCAGCAGGTATATGCCTTCCTCCATGAAGTAGGAGACAAGATTTTGCTGTGCATGATCTCCTTCAGCCAGAGGATAAGTCAGAGTTCCCCAGGGTTTGCTCCAGCAGGAGACAGCAAGAGAGGGAAGAGAGAGAAATGAACAATGACTTTGAATGGAAGGAAACCTAGTAGATGAAGGCATGGGAGAGACTTTTAATAGTTGTCATGGGTATGAAATTGGGGGAGAGAATCCAATATCTGTAAAATATTGCTGAGAAACTGTGAAACATTTGTGCAAAATCCCTGTGGCATCCCTTCTGAGAAAACTAGAAATGATCTACATTAACCATCAACACTGCTAAGGTTCTTCTGTTTTCATTTAATTTGACCACTCAGAAACAGGCTTTACAGGAGCCGCTTTATGTCTGTACACTGAATTAAGAATTTAAGGCAGTTTGTCACTCTTTCCTAGGAATGACTTATTTAGAGTCATGGTTCTTGGGCTACTTTACTTTTTATACAGTTTTCATGCAACTAATAAGCAAAGTGAGGATCAAAGGATGAAGACTAGGAATTCCTATTTTTAACTGTAGTAAAGCTCAGGAAAATATCTAGAAGACAAGAAAAATGAATTAATTAGGGTCCCCATAACAACCTAAGAGTTCTTAAGATGTTAGCCCCATTTACAGATGAAACTACAGCAGAAAGTTTAAGAATCATCCTGAAATGCATAAGGCAGGTTTGCTGCTATAACAAGTTTCAAAAGTCCACTGCCTGACCTAGCAGAACTTGATTTTTGTTTCATGTGACATGTTAAGGTAGTTTAACCATGTGGATCAATATGGAAGTGGTCATTCACCAGAACTCAATCACTAGACCACACTGAGGTGCAAAGGAGGCTGGGGGATGCAATCTGGATACATGTCCAGGAAGAAGAGATGAGAAATACAGAGGAATTCCTGCAAACTCTGCCCCTCCAGTAAAACAATCAGTTAATTTAATAATCAGTTAGCAGGGGCAGCCTTCAGACCTAGTTCTATTGACTCAGTGAATACACTTATCATTTTCTCTTCTGAATCATTATTTGCTTTTCCACTAGGGTAGATTTGGATAAGGAGCTAATCTACTTCTCCACTTGCATTTCTGCCCAAGGCCAATAGTGCAATACCAGCTTTTGTTGTCCTTTTTGCAGACCTTTTTAACTATGGAATGAATCTTATCAGAATTTTGATTCCTAATTATCTTTGATGTTGTTGCTGTTATTATTATTATTATTATTATTATTATTATTATTATTGCACTGGGGATTGAACCCAGGGACCTTCTACCTCTGAGCAACACCCCTGCCCCTATTTTATATTTTTCACTAAGTTGCCGAGAGCCTCACTAAGTTTATGACCTCACTAATCTGCAATCTTCCTGTCTCAGCCTCCCAAGTACTGGGACTACATGCCTGTGCCACCATGTTAAGCTCCCACTCACCTTTCTTACAATACAATTTTGGATTGATTGAAGAGAAAAGAGGATGAAAATTAACTTCGCACCCTTATCATCTCCCTGCAATAGAGAAAGAGGAGGGAGTGCTGTAACTATAATGGAGGCCTCCCCTAGAATAAATCCCACTGCTGAAAGAGTACCAAGGCCAGGAGAAAAAGCTGATACCAAGATGATCCTCAGAAGTTTTTTATAACTTGCGGCCAAAAATCTGCCCAGAAATATTGTATGTTTGTCCACGTGGCTTACATCAAGAATCATACAAAAAAAACCTCCCATTTTTATATGCAAATACTTTTCCTTTTCTACATCTGAAAGCCACATGTGATTTTCAACCAGCCAGCAAAAACAGACTGATAGACAGCCTCCCTCAGGAAATGCCTGATGTGCCATCAGGTTTCGACACTCTCCCCCTTCCCCCTCTGGAGCAAGCCTATAATTCTGCATTTGTGTAAATACATATGTGAAGCATATTTATTCACATGCTGCTGGGCAGAGCAAGCTACTCTGCATTCTTTCCTGGTTATGCTCACTCAGTGACTGAGTCCTCCCTGAGGGGTGCTCCCACCCACTGTAGGAAGCCCCAGCTTCTCATACAATGCCCAGCAGCCCAAGGCTGGAGTCCACATTGGAGAACCAGGAAGCTTTCCTGGTCACCCTGCCTGTCCACACAGAGAGCTGTGGGAAGTGCTTCTCTCTCCCTACCAGACAGTTTCCAATGCCAGTCAGATTGTACATGCTCATTTCATCTATTATCAACTTTGGGGGCAATTCACCCATTTTTGAACCCAGCACAAGCTATCACATATGATAATTTTGTAAAATCTTGATAAGTGAAGGAAAAAAAAATCAGATCTCTAAATAGCAGCTTGCCTTGACATTTAGGGGCCTAAAATTTTGGCATGCCATGATCCTTCAGTATTCTGACTCCATCTAAAAAATGTAAGCATTTGCTGAACCTGTGTAACTACTGACATGCTTTTCATCTTTAGACATGGTTAGAAACTTAACTGTAATTCTTTGAATTGTGATCAACTTTTCTGACTGCATACTATGTTTCATATGTGTTATTTCTCTCCATTGCATGTATTAATTTATTTATTCCTGATGAAAATCCTATGAAGTAAGTGCTATTAGTATCCCCATTTTACAGATGAGTAAACTGAGATGAAAATAGAAAGAGTAACTTGCTCTCAGACACATAGATGTGAAATGTCAGAGCTGAGACTTGCCCAAGACTGGCTCAGAGCTTGAGTTTTTCGTTTATTTGTTTTTTGTTTTGTTTTTGAAGTACTGGGGATTGAACTCAGGGTCATTCTACCTCCGAGCTACACCCCCAGTCCTATTTCTTATTCTTTATTTGGAAACAGGTTCTCACTAAGTTGCAGAGGGCCTCAGTGAGTAGTTGAGGCTGGTCGCAAACCCGGATCCTCCTGTCTCAGTCTCCCAAATACTGGAATTACAAGGGTGCACCACCACACTTGGCTCAGATCTTGAGTTTTTATCCACTATAATAAACTCTTCCATATCGCAACATTTTTTTCTTTCTGGTATCTAATGATGAACTCAATTAAATAAATTAATTTCTGATCATTTCAATTGGCCTGAGAAAAGATTCCAGTAGGGTAAGCGTCAGAAGCATTAGTTGGGGGAGCTAGGGAAGGGGGGACTTTTTGATTTAAGACCTGTTTAATGAAAAGTGACCAGAAAGGTAAAGGTGAAGGATGAATTGTTCTCAAGCAGAAGGTATTTTAAGTTCAAAATCTGTGATAAAAGGAGACCCTGATATGTTTAAGGAATAGGCTGGTGCAGCTAAGTCACAATGCCATGCCAGGTGATGGCGGCGGGGCTGGAAGAAGCCGGATCATTAGTGCTATTATTAGCATTCAGATCCATGCAACAGGAAGCCTGGGGGTTTTAAATCATTCTGACTCTTTTGTGTAGAATTAACTGGAGATTAACATGGTGGAAGAGAGACTATCCAGGAGGCTGTTACAGTTATTCAGATAAGTTCAGGGAAGAGATGATGGTTGCTCAAGCTGAGATGCAGTGCTGGGAGAGAGGTAGGTGGCATACAGATGTGAAGATGATGAGAAGTATTTAGAATGCACTTTGTGATCACGCCCATAGGACTTCTTAAAGTGAAGTAGCCATTGGAAAGGGCTCTGCCAGGAAATCAAATATGATCTTAGTCCACCTTGGACCTTCTGACCAGACATCAGGAACCCATCTTCAACACTCTGGTTTCTGACTTGGAGTTGTGCCTTATGGAGTCTCTTCAGTGAGAGATCATCATTCAAAATCTATTAGAATGATGGCCAGAAACTGTCAGGGCTGTTTACCTCCCCTGCCATCAGGGGATCTGTGTATTCACATAACAACACTGAAGGGCATTCACTCATGCAGAGTGGATGAGAATTTGATAGATAGCGATGTCCCCAAGCAGAGGAAACAGGTGGAGCAGAATGTAAGGTCAAGAGAATAAAAGAAGAATTCAGAGTATGTTTAGAGAGAAAGAAAGCTGGAAAGAGAGTTGATTTGGCCCATTTATGGAAGGTGTTGAATCTTTGCATAAATTTTTTAAGGCAATGGTGAGTCAGCAATGAATGTTGGAAAAGGGAGAGAGACCCATATGCACTCCTTGTTTTAGAGCTGGAAGAGACAGCACAAATTACCTATTCTACCTGCCTACTATGACGTTTCCATATTTCTCTTTAAAAAAAAAATAGCCCCAGTGTCAATGTGCATTATCTATGGACAGCCTACAGGTATCACTGTGTCAGCATTAGTGCTGTGTAAGAGGTTTTGGCTGAGAATAAATCAACAGATCTTTGTGAGTGCTCAATTTGTGCCAGGTGTCTTTGGAGAAGCCAAACATGACCAAGACCATTCACATGCCCACCTGCCTTCATTTTATTTTATTCATTACAGTTATCTCAAATGCTTCAAGCTAAAAAAAAAAAAAAAAGACAAAATGTAAATCTGACAAGTTCTAGTAGGTTCTTTGCACCACCTTTCTATAAGCTTTTATGCTTTAGGGCTCCTCTGACCAAATCTCCAGTCTCCTCAAATTAATCATCTCATTGAACAGAATAACAGAGAGAAACAGGTCTTAACCTAGGTGAAATAAATGTGTCCAGAAAAGAAATACTCTGAGGAATTATGACATTCTAAGTTATTTACCTGAGTTTTCTGAACAGTTAATGCCTTTCAGTTAGCATATTGGTTAAGATATTAGTGTTGTTATTTAACAGAGAAAAGAATAATAACTTAATCAAAATAAGTTTATTTCTTTCACTGAAGACTCTGAGCTGACAAGCAGTCCCATGAGCATATTCAATACTCAACTCCTTGTATTCTACTGCTTTGCAATTGCTAGTGTTGCCCTTACCCAAAAGGTTATGGATGACCAGCAAACACTCTGTCCATAATCTAGCTAGTGGAAAGAAGGAAGAGAGAATGTAAAGCCAACTTCTTTAATTTCCAAGAATTATATATAGGATTTCTCTTCAAATCTCATTGGCATGCAGTTAGTCTCATGCCTTGCCCAATAGCATAGGAAGCTGGGTAACTATGTGCTCAGCTAAAATTCTGGGGTGATAGTCTAAAATAAAGGAGAGAATGGACATCAAAGGACACCAGTAGCCTCTGAGGATAAATGAGACTTTGTGGTTCTAGAATGTTACCAGGTTCTGGATAATATACCTAAGAACTGTTTTCACTCAAGTTTTGCTCTCAATTTTTAGGATATAAGTGGATTACTTCCAGAAATGTTAAAAATAGTGATTTTAAAGCTCAAATTCCAGTAGGCCTAGGAATCTACATTTTTAAAGGATAGCATAAGTGATTCTTTTGCAGTTTTCACAATTTGGAACTGATGGATACTACTATGGGATATCTTAAATAGGATTTGGAATGGTTGATAAGTTTTGCATAATGAAAGCCCACTACTTCTTGCATAAAACCTTGCACTTAGGTTTAGCACAGGGAATGGTAATCTAAACAGAAGCATCTTAAATTTCCTACCACTGTAGAGAAAATATTAATCATTCCTGCACACTTTTTTTAAAAAAAAATTCAATAATATACTTTATTTAACCCAAGACATTTAAAATAATATTTCAACATGTAATCAATATAAAATTATTACCGAGATATTTTACATTCTTTTTATATGCTGTCTTCGAAATCCAATGTGTATTTTATACTTAGAGAACATCTCAAACCATACGCAAATTTCCATTAGAAATATTCGGTCCATGCATAGAGTTCATAAATTTTACAATTGAAAAGGAAGATTCATGTACCCAAGTTGTTCATCCACACTTAAATTTTTCTAATAAATGAATTGAGTACTTTTTAAAATTAAGTTAACTAAAATTACACGCAATTAAAATTCAGTTCCTCTCCTTCACTAGGCTCATTTCAAGTGCTCATTTCTTGCTAACAAGTACTATTTAGGCCTTTCAAACCTATCTGAACTCTCTAAACATGTGTATCTAACCAGGGTGAGAAAAGACATTAAAATATCCATGAGATCTCATTCGTGAGGTTTTCACATTTTAAACATTCCACATAACTTTTTGTTATAGAAAGATACAAAGATTTCTGCTTGAGGTATTATTAAAATTTGAATGTTCCCCCTAAAAGTTCATGTATTGGAAACTTTATCCTCAAATTCATGTTAGTGGTATTTGGAGGTGAGACCTTTGGGAGGTGATTAGGATTAGATGGGGTTAGGAGTGTGCAGTCCCATGATGGCATTAGGGTTTGTTTGTTGGTTTGTTTAAAGAAGAGACCTGACTACCAGCTTGCTCTACTGGCCATGTGATGCGCTCCGCCATGCTATGATGCAGCAAGAAGGCCCTTGCCAGATGCTGAGCAGATTCTGGTGCCATCGAAGCTGAACACAGTGATGCACACCTGTAATCCCAGTACTTAGGAGGCTGAGCCAGGAGGATCACAGGTTTCAAGTCAGACCACTGAGATACAGCCTGAGTCTTTTTTTTTTTTTTTTCATTTTAAGCAGGTTCTTGCTAAGTCTTACACACTTAAATTATGAAGTCCTTGAATGTAGAAACTATTGATTTTTAAAAGCTTGACTTATTTACCTCATGGTGCTGTAGTAAGCACAATAATAACAAACTGCCATTTCACATGACTTTATGAGCCCTGCTTTGGACCTCGTTTCACCTGGTTGTCTAATTTAAATTCTACAGGTGAAGAAATTGAGAGAGAGAATTCCTTTGCTCCTAAGATGCAGACCCAGGTCTTGCTCTTTGAAATCTTAATGTTTCCTCCCCATCTACTACAGTACATCTCTTTGTCTTCCATCTCTCTCTCTTTTTTTTTTAATTTATTTTTTATTGTAGTAATTCGTGCAATATAGCATACATCTTTGTTAAGTACAAGTTCTTAACAACATATTTGCACACAATTCTCATTTGACCCCTTCCCCAATTCCCACTCCGCTCCCTCGCCCTCCCTCCCCCTCAGGTTCAGTTCAGTGAGTGACCTTGATATGATTGTGTAAGTACATCATGTGTCTTAGGGCGTCCCTCTGCCCCAGGCATCCACTACAATTAGATCAACTTCTTTGCTTATCAAGGATCTCTCCTTTTTATCTGGAGACCCTCCTTTACCCCAACTTCTCCCTAGCATCCGCATATTAGGGAGAACATATGTTTCTTTACTCTTTGTGACTGGCTAATCTCACTTAACATAATGTTTTCCAGTTGCATCCATTTCCCTGCAAAGAACATGATTTTGTTCTTCTTTATGGCTGAGTAAAATTCCATTGTGTACATATCCCATAGTTTTGTAATCCATTCATCTGTGGATGGACATCTTGGCTGCT
>PVLC010039545.1:0-14204 GCA_004027655.1 Graphiurus murinus
TTTTCTCCAATTTCTTCCCACACTCAAAAAAGAACCATTACTTGGAATAATTTGGAGTCTTAGTGATGTAAGCAAAAGACCAAGAGACTCTAATCCTTGTATTTGCTGCCACTTAATCCACTTTATCCCACCTCCTCACTTAATGCCACTTTATCCCACCTCCTCACCCCCAACTAACAACAGGCCATCTTCCTTTGCATTTGAGGGAATGGCTTTGTTTTAGAAAGGACAGCTCCAGTCTCCTCCTGGTAAAGAAGCCCAGGTGCCTCCAGAGACCCACCCTGGGTGGGGACCCTGAGGCACAGTTTCCATAGCAAGCTCAATCAACCTTGGCAGCTAGGCATGAAGCCCTCTGAGCCTCCCTGTGAGGTCAAGTAGCCTCTCAGTTAAAGATCAGAAACACTGCACGGCACAGCAGCATTAGCTTGGTTCACTCTCTCTCCCAAGAGTTTTTTAAGGGGGCTTTCCCCATCCATTTTCATCTCTGCACCTGCTTACCAGAATCCTGGGCCTCTCCTCCCACCTTCTACATTCTGAGTGGGGTCTCCAGACAGACCAACTGGCCAGGGCTCAGCTAGGCTGTCTAGCCACCTCTGTCCTCACCGCCCCCACCCTGCCTGAGCAGTCCCGAGTTGTGCCCAGTGTCCCACGCCTAGGCAACCCTCTCTCCCTTTGAAGGGGGAATGGTGCAGAGCCAGCAGAGAACTCCTTCCATCAGTGCAAGTGAGGTAGGAAATCCATATTGCTCTCTTTTGGGTAAGGCACTGAGGGATTCAGAAAGCCAATAAACAAGACCCTTTTGCCCTCCTGAGATTGAAAATGACAGGGAATTGCAGGCAACAGACAGATAAACATCAAAATAGCAGCTTTATTTTTGATAACGCTAATTAAAGAATGTCATGTGGCTTTGATGTGCCACCAAACAGGCGCCTTAACATGCCCTCTAAATTGAACTAATCATTCCTAACTGCACCCACCACACACACACACACACACACACACATACACACACACACATATACACACAATGATGTGAGCATATATGAGCATATACGTGTGTCTTCTCAAACAGGCAGCTTGGAACAAAAGAGAAAAGGCTATGCTGGGCATGCTCAGATTTGTTCTCCAATTTTACAAGCCACTCCACAGGGGAGTAGCCGTAGGAGCTGCCTCTATGGTTTTTCTCTTTGTGGAAGGAAGTAAAAATTATCTTCCCTCTATGGGAAAACAGAAGAAGAGTGAGGAGAAAAGTTTTGCCTCTAGTAGGAGAATTTGCTTCATTCCCATCATCTCAGCCTGGAGAGACACAGGTCCGATGCATGGGTGGAAAGTAGAATAATAATGGCTCAGTGTGGCTGTTTGCAGGAGTGGCAGTTCAGCCAGGAGTAAGAAAGGGGATCTGACCCTGCAGAGGTAGATTTATGGTTGTGAGAGACCTAAGGAGGGAAGAGAAAGGACCATAAATGTGCTCTTCTGCCCCAACTCCTCTTCTGGTCCCAGACTGAGTATTGGGAGAAATGTGCTGCCCCCACTTGGGCCTGCAGGCAGTATGCTGTGTGCCCTCGCTGCTGGGCTCCCAGTGGCATCTTTGCTCCATATCTGTTAAGCAAAGATACGCTCTTAAGCCATAAACACATCTAGCAATATGTGAAACCATTGATGAAGTAGCAAGACTGACAACACAACAAAGTTTAAAGCAATGGGTACATTTTTGCAAACAACTGGCCCAGATCTCCCATGAAGATCAATGTCCTGCATAAAAGACTGATAAAGGACTTTATGGAATAACATGCACAATGACTGTGTTGTGGCTACTAGTGCAGCAACAATGTTGAATTTCCCAAGTTGTGATGATGACCATCATGGTTATCTAGGTAACATTTTTGTTCCCAGGACATATGTCCAAGGAAAGAGTCAAGATGCCTACTTTTACATTATTCAGTAATAAAAAAAAATATTACATAGATGACCAATGTGCATACACACTCACACACATATAAATAACAAGAAAATTGAAATAAATGTGGCAAGGTATTAATCTCTGACGACTACAGGGGAAGGTGGTATACTTGTTCATTGCTCATATTATTTTTGAAGCTCTTCTGTAGGCTTGAAATATTTAAAAAATAAAAGCTAGTGGAGAGTTAGAGAGAAGCATTAGAGAGGAGGAGATGCTGGTCAGGAGTCAAGTATTGCAGGGCCACCCCAGACTCCAGGTGTATAGGATTTCAGGAGATGGTGGTGGCAGTGTGCCAAGGGACGTGGGTATGTCGGCGACTATAACAGAGAAAAGAAGACAGGATCAGAGACCAGTGAGAATCACAACTGAGCTGAAAAGCATGAGAACCAAATTTTGCCCCTCTTCTTATTGCGTCCCCTGGGCCAGACCTCGCTGAGAGTGTAACCCTGAACAGCTGCATTGTGTACTCTGGGCCTCCAGGGAGGAAATTTCCCATATCAGAATTTAAATATATACACAACGGCCAATTGTATCCCTTTGCCTCAAAAATTCTTCGCATCCCAGGCCATCAGCTCCCAGAGAGGCACCATCAGGTTTGTTTTGTCTTTTTGTAGATCCATCAAGTAGCCTGCCTTCATGTGAGACATTAGAATCATTTTGTGACTGTGGTGGCACCAGAGAAACCTTTGCTAAATTTAGCCTGGTTGCTAATTAGGAACAGAGGACATGTTAAGCTTGAGGCTTAAATACAGAACTTGGCAGGATACCAAACTGTGTAATCAAGTTGTCATTTCAGGAATGGGGGAAAATCCAAGGCTGAATTACCTTAGTGACTGACCTAGTATATTGTCATTTTAGTCTTCCAGGCCTCTGAAACTACAGGGATTCTCTCTCTCTCTCTCTCTCTCTCTCTCTCTCTCTCTCTCTCTCACACACACACACACACACACACACACACACACACACACACACCATTATTGACTATCCTGCTCATCTTCCAGAATTCCCCACTGGCTCCTTTGGTAAATGAAAAGGCAGTGCAGCCGAGGGACAGAGCAGGGTTAGAGAAAGAGTGTCTATGTTGACTTTCTCTTGGAAGCTATTATTGTATGGAGTGCCGTGTATAATGACAAGCCATGCCCATTGAGAAGAGTCTTGGACCACATTCTTCACTACACTACTGCAAGAGTTACATTATTCCTGTTGCCATATTTACATCACTTTAGATCCAGACAGCGACTGCGACCACAATAGCTGCACTCATCCTCTAATCCAAGCATAAAGTAGGTCTTTCAAGTCAGGCTTTAGGCATCTACACAGCTGTATCTAATGCTACAGTGCTGCTAGTATTTAAAGAAAAAAAAAAAAGAGAGAGCAGTGCCTGAGATATTTGTCACTCCAAGGTCTCTATCATTTCACCAAAATAACTTGAAAAGGGTGTTGTTCTCATCTCTTGGAGCCATGCGCCTCCCCCTCAGGGAATTAGGAGGGCTCCTGGAGCTGTCACTCACTCCCCTTTATTCCTCCCTTCCACTGACCCCACCATACTTGTCACGATGATGGGGAAACTAATTAGGGAAATAAGACCAGAGATGCAAAGAGAAGACAGAAAAATAGACTGATAAGCAGAAAGAAGAGCTGCAGTTGTTATGCCTCTGTTCTGACTCTTCCTTCCAAGGCGACAGCCTTTCTGGGCCTTCAAGTGGGATGCTCCTCGTATTCCCTGGCTGAGATCAGATGCTGCCTGGGCCCAAGACTGGCTCCTGATCTCCATGGCAGAATTGCCATTCCAGCGGGGTTCCTAAGTGTCAGAGCCAGAGCAAGTCAAAGGCAGTGTATGGAAACCAGGCCTGCCACTCCAGTGTTGTTCCTGGTCTTGCCTACGGAGGAGGAGTATTTATCATAAAGGAAGAAAACAGTAATAGCCCAGAACTGTCTGTTTGTTCAACTCCAACTTGAATGATACCAAAGATTAAATCTTGGTTTCCAATTGTTTCATGCCAAGGCTGTTATATTTAAGGTCCAAATATGTGCACCATATGTCATACTGTAGCTTGACAATTACCTCAACAAGCAGTGTCAGACAGATGGTAAACATTACTACCAGTCATACGTACATTTAGAATTAGACATTTAAATAAATTCAGGCCTGTCTCAAGCTTATTAAAAGGATTGGGGTCTATAAAGTCATTTCAGGCATCTGCATATGCTAGAGTGTCTTTTGTATCCTGAACAGATTCAGTTTGATTCAAGTTCCTTCTGGCTACAGATGGCATGTGACATGCATTCTCTTTAAACCCTGTACCTGCAATTAGGCCAATAATGACAATTAAGCCAAACCCAAAAAGATTTAAACTTCAGTCCCTAATATCACGATCATGCATTCCTGCCCATGAAATGACAGAAAATCCTCTGCAGGAAACATCAGCAACCTCTCTTAAAAGCTCCCAAACTTCTGAGAAAGAGATTAGAAAGCTACAAAGGTACCTGCCTCAGGACCAAGTCAGAATCTCTCTGGTTTAAACCTCGGGCTACAGTAAGCTTTCGACATGAATCTCACAAACTGCAAATAAAGGTTAGCATTTCATGGGAGAATTGAAAGAAGGCTTCAGATGAATGTGTTTTAAGATTTTTTTCCCCCAAACTATATAAAAGCCCTCTTTACACTATCTTCTTCCTGGGGGTTTTGAATGCTATTTGGCATTGCAAAAAGGTTCAGTAGGTTTGTGATAGGAAACTAAATGAGGCTGGAGATGAGGTCTTGAAATTTTATTAAGTTGCAAGCATAGCCAAAGCTGCACTTCAAGACTGTGGTCCTGTGGAGTGGTTTGATCTTTCTGAAGACCTTATGTACTGCCCATGTATATAATTCACTGCTAGAATAATTTCCCTTCTTAGAACATTTTCTTTGTCCATTTTTTTTAAAAAAACAGTTACAATCTATGTGCACAGTGCTTGACATATAGATGTTTAATAATTTGGCAGAGAGGAAAAAAGGGAAGAAGGATGGACATCAGGAAAGAAGGTATCCACAAATCAAAACTTTACTTTTCAAATGCATGTGTAACCTCAGCATCTCTGTCCTGCTGAGGGTGAAAATCTAGTGTGGTGATAGAAATGCTGATTCTTGGTCCTTTTCCATTCTAATCCTGGCTCCACCTCTTACTAGCTGTGTGACTTTGTTACATTTCTTGACTTCTCTGTGTCTGGATTTTCTTATCTGTAAAACAGAAATAATAATCATTCCTTTATGAGGATGAAGTAATATATTTATCATGTTTAAAATAGTGCCTGGTACTATATATCTTCTGTCATTTTTATTTTGGGAGGCAGAGCTAAATCAATCAATCTCTCTCTCTCTCTCTCTCTCTCTCTCTCTCTCTCTCTCTCTTCCCCTTCCATTCAAAAAGGGTCCAACTAGTGGGTTTGATACTATTTTCCTCCTCTTCAGCTCTATTTTGTAGATCAAGTTTTTATTCTGGGCAGTTCCTGCCTTGAGCTGAAAGAACCACACCGCCAGCCATGTGTGTTTGGTAATGCATCCACATTCACACATTTAGCACTAGGCTAAATCTAAACTGCAGAGCCACATACTCCTTTGAGTGGGTGTGCAAGGAGGCATGTGCCAAATGCTAGAATCTGTGTGTGTGTATGTGTGTGTGTGTGTGTGTGTGTGTGTGTGTGTGTGTGAGAGAGAGAGAGAGAGAGAGAGAGAGAGAGAGAGAGAGAGAGAGAGAGAATGAATAACAGTAGACTCCCACAGCCCAGCACAGTGGCCTTTGTCCTGCTTACTCAGACGAACTCCAGAAACATATGGAACAGCTTTTGGAAGAACACATGTCTCAGCTCTATTTTGGTTTCTCCTTAATAAAGATAGCTTGGGCCAGTGACTTAATTATCTGCCCCCTAGTCCATCCTGCCATCGCCTCCTATGTACAACTTTCTCCATGTTCTTTGCAGCCTCATATGTCTCCGGGGTTTCTAGCATGACACTGAAGTCCCCTAAAAGAATGGCTCTGCCTTCCAGCAGCCTCATTTCTCCATCTGGGTTCTCAACATCCCTGAACATTATGATGTTTCTGCCCCTGCACCTTTATTCATATGTTTACATAGCAATGTCCTCCCCGACCCTTGGAAAATAAGATAATAAAACTAGCTGCTTAGTCAAGTGGTTCTCAAAGTACTGCCCTAAATTGATGGTATCAACATCACCTGGGAACTTGTGAGAAATGAAAATTTTCAGGCCATATCTGAACTAAATAGGAAGCTTTGGAGGTGGGGCCTGCAAGATGTGCCTTCCAGGTGATTCCGATGATCACTAAAGTTTGAAAACTACTACCTTAGTCTATTGTTTAGAACATATAGCTCTCCTCTATGATTACAAAATAGTTTGTCCTTTATGTGTGCCTTAGTGATATCGTAAACATTTCTCTCTTCCCTTTTCCATTACTAAAGCTTTAAGACAGAGATTCTATAATCCATTTCCGTACCTCCCAACCTGATCCAGAGTAGAATCTCAGAAGTCTGTGAAATGAATTTCATTCAATGTGTGTTTGTTGAGTGCTAAATATTCTCCAGCCTCCAGTGCCAGGCCCTTGCAGAGATAAAAGTAAAATGCACCATGGAATCTTGGTCAGAAGGAGTTTTCCATCTAGATGGAATATCAGGCCTTGCATATAGGAAATGATTAGCAAAATAAAACAAGATGGCCAGAACTCAGAGGCACAATACGAGGTACAACAGTAAATGTCACAGAAAGTCAGAAAGAGGAGGGACTGTGGGCAGGCTTTGTAGGGACTGGTTATAGAGAAACGGGACCTTCGCCAAGCCTGAAGGGCAGTGGAAGTCAGTGCACCTTGAAGGATGAAGATGCATCTCCTTGAATGGGAGCAGGGAGACTGTCTACAAACCTCACGCCTCCTCCAATGCCACCTGCCATATGGCACTTGATTCTTAGAGGGCTGAATAAGATCCATAAATACTTTATTTTTATGACTCAGATTAATGTGGTATTAATACCTTGCTAGAATTAACCTAGGACATTATAATCTAATTTACGAGAGAGAAATCTGGGTGTATAACAAGTATTCACAAGTACCACCTCCTAAATGAATGCCAATATGTAAAGCTTCCTATTGCCTTAAGTTTTAAATGGTGCCTGTGAAACCTACCTTTGAAATTATGCATGTGTTGTCTAAGCTTGTGCTCTGCAATTTAGCCTTCCACTTCCCTCAGAGATGCCTTGGGGAGAATCTGGAGGTGGTGGAGGTGGTTTGGGCTATTTCTTCATCCTTGTTGGAGATTCCTTTAGTATCAGTTAACTTAGTGTCCTTGTGCAGCCCAAAGATCACCACTGCAGCACTCTGTGCAGAAAATGCAATTGGAGTGGTGAAAAGTACCTCCAAAATAATCTAACCTAACTTCCTCATATTGACAGCTGAAAAGGCCACCACACAGTTTGACCAAGTCTATACAGTGAGAGGTCTAACTCACTTGATCCCACAGCTCCTGCCTCTCAGTTTCCCCTACCCCATGCTGCCGAACTTGTTAGGTGGCCCCTGTATCTTGACATCATAGTCTTTCTCTCCTACTTCCACACATCTGGCCTGAATATGGCCCTTCAGAACTTATCTATGAGTCATTTAGTCAATAATGCTGATTTGTGTTAAGATGAATACCTAATAGGCCAAGATAAAATTTGTTTGGAAGGGATAGAACAGAAAGTGAGGAGGTTGAATAGGGCTGCAATTCAATTAATCCTAAAACTTGGCTTTAATGGTGAGGCATCTAGGATCTCTGGTGGTGGGAGGAGGAGATGACTGAAGGCAAGAACGGCTTTTGGCACATCTCAGTCCACACATGTGCTATAGGAGCCATTGTAATCTGAAATATGTGTTGTTTCATTTAGGATTAAGCCATCTGTCCTGGGACAGCAATTAGCCTGGCCACATGCTTTATTTAGAAAACACTTTATTTTTTTTTAATTGACATATAATAATTGTACATATTAGGGGTATACAGTGTGCTATTTTACACATCTATGCAATGCATAGCAATGACATAAGGGCAGTTAGCATACCCATCATCTCAAACATTTATCATTTGTTTGTGTTGGGAACATGCAAAGTCTTTTCTTCTGACTATTTTAGTATATACAATACATTGTTGTTAACTATAGTTGGGAAAAGTTGTATTATGCTATTAAATTATCTAACTTTACCAATGTTAGAGGTAGGCATACTGCCTCAGTTTTTCTCTTTGAATCTGACCTTGATTTTAGGCTATAATTAACATTTATCAGGCTTTGAGTCAACATCTGCACACTTCAATGCTGAACTGATGCATATGCTGATAACCACTTAAGTAGCCACAAGCACAGTCATTCAGCTTGTCAGGATATCAGGAGGAGGTTAGCACAGCACAATTTCTAGGGGTGCCATTCACATTGTGATATGATATACCTTTCCTCCACTGCATACAGTACCTTCTTTAATTGAGAGTGCTTAAAGGAATAAGAAGAATAAGCAATGGCCTAGGTAATGTCCTTTATCTCTTTAGCATGTATGCATGTGGTAGAGCAAATATCCATGCAACACTCACTGTATCCATACAGTTAAGCCATCAACAACAGGTGGATCCAACAGGCAGTGAGTGTGGAGGGTCAGATGCCAAATAGTTGTGCAGTCCTGACAGGTGGGTGGAGCACAGAAATGTAAGAACATGGCATAGAGACATGTGTATATGGACAGCCTCGGGAGACACTGGTGATTCCAAACATCGGCGAACAGTTTCCCATCATGCAGGCCTTAGGAAAAAGAGGCAAGGACTATTCCTAGAAGGCCTGGAGTGCTGGGCTGGTTCCCAAGTTTGGGCCTGGAACAAGACAATGATTATGCTTCCAGAACTGGGGTGCAAAGTGGGAAGCTGATCTCAGGAACAGAACAGAAGCTCGTTTATAGAACTGGGTCATGTAGTCTAACAGAACTGGTGGCTATGGTGACTTGCTTATGAGTCACCTGAACGTTGAAGGAGACCTTTTTAAATCCTTGTGATTAAAGGCAGGCTTGTCTGGAGAGCCTGAGGTAGAGCTCAGTCTACAAGTGAGAGGACTGTGTCCCCTGCAATGGGGAGAGGGAGGCTATGGGAGCAGCAAGGGAGGCAGGTCTTGACAGACACCTCTTCCATTGTCACTTTCCAGCAATGCATAGAGTGCTGTCATTACCCCCAGGAGGTGGTACATTCTAAAATGTCAATAGCTTCGGAAAAGGTATAGATGAATTCATGGATGAGAGACCCAGAGTGGGCTATTAATAGAAATGAGAAAATTATGAGGCACACGCTTAACCTTTGGTAGATATTATAGATTGACAGTCCTTTCCCCTGGAAAAAAAAAAGACCCTATCTGGTATCTGTGATATATGTATCATGTATCTGTAAGTTGCATGATAGTGTTCATGCTACCAATAGCCTACCTCTGTGTATATACATCAAAATATATATTCTCATACATCTCATACATACCCTGGCTCATTTATCATGCACTCTTATAATATTAATCTCTTTTATTTTTTTTATTTTTATTTATTTATTTTTTTGCGGTACTGGGGATTGAACTCAGGGGCATTCTACCTCCGAGCTACACCCCCAGCCCCATTTTATTCTTTATTTTGAAACCGAGTCTCACTAAGTTGCGGAGTGCCTCACTAGGTACCTGAGGCTGGCCACAAACCCGGATCCTCCAGTGTCAGCCTCCCGAATGCTGGGATTACAAGCGTGTGCCACCACACCCGGCTTACTAATCTCTTTTTTAATTTTTATAATTTTCTTGAGGCAAGAAGCAACCACCTCTAGTCCTAAATAAGGCCTACAAATTTGTCCTCTCTGGGTCTTGGGAACTGTCCTGGCCTAAGGCATAGGTAGAACTGAGGCAAGTATGTATTTTAGGAAAATAGACTAATTTAAAGTCCCACTAGCAAGGTAGCAGACAGAGAAAATCATAGCAAAGGGATAAATCTTTAACAGAGGCTTGGCCAGATGGAATGAGAAGATTTGAGTGATTGAACCAAGATGGATTTCCAGTCGCAACAGGAAGGGTCAGAAAGGCAGTAGTTTTTCTTGAAGGACATCAAACCAAGCTCAGCTTTTCAGTGTACTGAAGCAATCAGAACAGGTAAGATCCATAGGGGACTCTTCTCTGTGACGTTTATATTATGTAGGCCAGTACTTACACATTGTAATGCTCATTACAATGTAATGCTCATTATTTGTAAATGAAGTAATAAATGTTTGTGCTGTTACCCTAACTGAATGCTTATTCTGGATCTAATCCAAGTTGTTGACTCCTTACATGGTAATTCATGCTACTGGATGAAGTACCAGATGAGATTCCAGAGGGTAGGAAAGTACAGCTTTACATCCACTCTGCATTTATCTGCAAGTCATTGGTGAAGGCATACTGAGTAGCAGTGGGACTTGCAAGACTGAGATATGGAATGAGGAAGAGATTCCAAACACTCACCTCAGGCATTGCTGCCAGCAAAATGTGAGAAAGAATTATCATTCCAGGCTTTCTCTCTGTCTCCTACTGGAAACTAGGAGAACTCCAGGAGATAAGCCTGACTGATTGCTACTGGGCTTATTACTGGACTGTTTTTTGTGTTTTGGGTTTGTTTTTTTTTTCTATCTACATTCACTTTCTGGGCAATCTCATCCAGTTTCATGGCTTTAAATATCTTATGTCAAGAAACTCCCACATTCATATGTCCAGTCCAAGCCTTCTCTTCTCAGTGCCCAGATCTGCCTTCTTAGCAACATCAAATGTTTTGCATCCGAGCAGAACTCCTAATCAACTCCCTAAAGCATGCTTCATTTCTAGTTACCCCCCCCCCCTTCCACATTTCAGTTGATGGCCACTCGTTTTCCAGGTTCTCAGTTCAAACAAGTTAACTTCATTTTGGTTCCCTCTTTCTGTCACACTCAACTTCTGATGCACCAGGAACTTGTGATAGATGCAGAAGCTCATCCCTAGACCAAGTGGATATGACTTTTCACATACATGCACTTGAAAGTTTAAGTAGTACTGGTCTGCAACATCACACAGAATCTGTGCTCCTATTATTCTTGGATCTCATTCTTTCTCTGTATTCACCACCCCCTGTGGCCACACTGGTAAGAGTCACACTGGCCTCTCAGACTTCCTTAAATATGGTTGGCATCCTCTTGTCTTATGACTTTCTTATTGGCTATTCCCTCTGCCTAAATAATAGTCCTCCAGACATCAAAATCACTACTTCCCTTATCTCTTTAAAGTCTTTGCTCAAATGTCACCTTCTTCAACAAGTTTATCCAGATTATTCTACTTATTAACTGCTCATCTTGGACATACTCAACCACCCTTATCTGGCTTTTCTCCTTTTTTTTTTTTTTTTTTTTTTTTAGTCCTTATCATCTACTAACATAATATATAATTTATTTATCGTCTTTTTTTTATCTTCTGTTTTCTCACTGCCCCTCACCGTGTTAACTCCACAAAGTCATTCACTGGTATATCTCAGGTGTCTAAAATCACCCCTGACAGATAATAGGCTCCCAATAAATACTTGCTGAATATCCTGTAGACTGTAAAATGCCACTACAGTATATCTGTGCTACTTTGGAGATGGATATAAATTTCTGCAGCAATCCTTCCAAAATAGTAGAAATTCTTTACCTTGCAGAGAAAGTACAAAGATATGAAAGAGGTAGTTGGGACCCCCTTCTGGAGGCAGCTCCCAGTGAAGATGTAATTTGCAGTGTTCCTTTTCTCTTGGAGAATGTCTGAGGTGTTGGAACAAAGTTAGCATCTCCCTAGCAGCTGATCTGTGACAGGATATTTGGGAGCATATGTCTCCAGCTAGTGAAAGGCATGAACCATGCAGAGGTCAACTTTTCAATGAGGCTGCCTTATGTCATTATGATATATTTTGACTCTGTGGGCCAGACTTGTAGCAGAACCAACAAACAGGGCAATTATCTTTCAAAAATACCTTTTCTACTATGCAGTCATTCTTCCAACTCATTTTCACAGCCAAAGCTGTAATTTGGGGTGGGTATAAAAAGGAAGACAGAGATAGAAATCTATTTTGGAAACCAAAGAACCACACTTCAAATTATGGTTGGCTGAAAGTCTAATCCTTAGACCTGTGGGCTATGGGATTCTACTTGCACAGTTGCACCATCGAGCCATGTGGAACGGATGTTTATAGTTATAGGAGCAACATTGTGGTTTACAGTGACTCTAGAGACCCTGATTTATGGAAAACCAGGTTCATTTATTAGCCACAGAGAGTTATATTGCCACCTAGTTATTCCATGTAAATGTAGCTCATTAGCCTACCTAACTACCTGATACTTAGGCTCTAGCATATGAGTGGTCAAGCCTTACAAGTAATTTATATGCAATCATAAACAGTCTTCTGGAATGAAATGGTGTGCACTGCTCGTTTGTTCTCAGATGAACACAGCATCCACTGGCATATCAAAGTGACAGAGTCAAGGGACTTTTCGATGCTATTGATAATCTAGTTCTGGATTTAACCATTGCTTTCAAGCTGAGTTGACTTTTAAAAAGTTTAATTAGTATCTCATCAGTTTCTTGTACTTTTCTAGAAATATGAAGAACCCTAGAATACAAACCATTCAGACTCCCTTCCCACTATTGCCTTATAGATAGACAGCTAAGGGAAGTCCTATATACCTGGTGGGGAATCTATGAATTAGTATGTATCATGGAAGTATGCCCTTGGCTGCAAGCTAACAAGTGAGATGCCTCACATCCTAAAAGAAATCAGTTTGAAGAGGACATCATTAAAGTGAGAAGTATTGATGAGTCATAAGACTTAAGACTTGCTCATTCAAAATAATTACCAAGTGCCAAAATGTTGTCCCAGTAGCTGATTCAGAGGCTGAGGTCTCCAGTGTGTCAAGGAATCCACACACAGAAGTAGCTGTTTGAAAAATGCATTTTATTTATTTATTGTAAAAAGAAGAATCAATTTTAAAGAATATAATTTAACTTCCCAGGAAGAATTAAGATTTGTTGAGAACTGTGCTGGACTGAAGCAACTTCCTCAGGTGCAGAACAGTGCTGTTTAGGAAAGTAGCATCTCCAGGAGCCGGTGAGGCTCTCTAATTCTGTAGCTCTGAGCTGCATTTCTAGGAAAAGCAATACCTTGGATAGTAGGGTTTTCAGGTGTGTAGCTGTATAATGAATGAGGAATGAACCACTATCTATTATCCTTCAATATTTAGGGGAAAGATGCTTTCCCAGGAGGTGAGGATATACTGTCCCTGAATCCCTGCCTGCCTGATTTTTCCATTGTGCTCACATTGTCAGTTATTGCTTACCAAGAGTTTTCAAAGTGGGTGTGTTGGAAATTAGATCATAGACTCTCAGACTGGAAGGCAGGTGTCTCGGAGGTCATACAGCTCCAACTCTGAAAGCCGCCTACTCCAGAGACTCTGGCATGACAGCTACATGTGTTTTTTTATAAGAAAAACCTATTTGCTGCCTTACATGCCTTCATTACACACCTATATAGTGGTGCAGGCAGTGCAGTGCAGCACATTCTATTTTGAATTTCCCTTTTCCTTTTTTAGATGTATCTCAGGAAACTGAGACTGGGAGCAAAATAAACCCTTAAAATACCCCAAAACAAAAACATGAGATGGAAAGGTTTTTTCTGTTTTTGTTTTTGTTGGCCTTACTGTTTTTTATTCATTTCCTCCTCCTTCCTTCCCACCCAGGAAATTTTTACCTGGGAGGAGACTCTTCTATACTGACCTCAGAATGACTCTTAGCTATTGTATATCCTTTGTGTCACTTTAAAATATATATATACTTTATTGGTGCATTGTAATTATACATCATAATGAGGTTCAGAGTGATAGGAATGTACATGTACACAGCACTTGGTGTTCCCTCTGGATCCCCCCCGACTCCCCTTCACATATATGTTATTGAAATGGGTATTGATAATTTTGTATGTGTATATCACCTTTTTATTCTTAAAGGAGAGTAGCCTATCCTCGATGCCTCTGGTTCCTCACATGCATCTCCCATAACCCTCAAGACACTGATCTCTACCCTTAACTACTCATAAAACTGCTTTGTCCAGCACTGACAATTGGGGCAGCTGTCTTCTCTCAGTCCTCTGGAAATGCCCTGGAGCTCTGTCTTCTTCAGGGAAGGCTTTTCTCCCCACCA
>PVLC010039546.1:0-14235 GCA_004027655.1 Graphiurus murinus
GTAGTTGGCCTCTCACAGGGTGAACATTGACCAATGAGAAATGGAAGACAGGAGAGAGTGCCCTCCATTTCTCCTCTGTGCACTACTGTAAGGTGTTGTTACTCCTTGTAAATTCTTCTGACAAGCAAGATTATCTGCTGTACCTTTTTTGAAATTTATTACAAATCCTTATCTAGTATAATAATGCACTGTGTTGCATTATTTTGCATTTTCCTTCTCTTTGCTTCCCTTAACTCCAATTCTGATTGCCTCTGTTCTTTCCCTCCCCCCACTCATTGCTTTTGGAGCAACGTATCACTAGTTTTATTTTACCTCAAGCTTATCTAGAGGACCTCCAAATTTCTCTCCAAATATTCACAGTGCCTAAATCCAGTTGGCCACCAGAATTACAAGTAGAGCCTCTCTAAGAGGACTTTCAGCCTTGGACTGGAGCTACATTATTAGCCTGCCTATCATTCTGAGGCTTCCATGGTCTTGGACTGAGCAGCTACGGGTTTCCTTGGCTGGCATTAACTCTCTTGCAATGAGAGCAGAACAGGGAAAAGGAATGGCTCTGAGAGCCAAGAAGCTAATGATAATATATAATCATATATAACATATTGTATATATATATAACATATGATACATATATAATATAGATGATATATATCTTCAGATCTCTCTCTCTCTCTATATATATATACATCTTAAGATAGTCTTATGAGTCTTTTAGAGTAGAAAAGGATACGTTTAGAGGCTAGAAACCTGTCCTAGAGCCACTTGGAAAGTAAGGAGTTTAAATTTTGTCTGATTCCATAGTTGATTTTAATTATAATGCTGGCAAACCTTTTATTTGTATGTACTTGAGGCCAACACATTCTCAAAGTCTCAACTCCAATAGTCTTTTCTTTTAAGAAATACAGCCTTATTTCTTATCTGATAAGAAGTAATTTTAGTCATTCAGTTTTCACACATGCTTCATGGTCTTTTTGGAAGCCATAACCTACTTTAGGATTGACTTGATATCTGGGTAATCTCTAAAGCACAGTAAATAAAGGGACTCCAATACTGTGAACCATTTCAAAGGCTATTGGATAATACAGGCTTTAGAATGGGTAGAAAGGGGGCAATCTATGTGAGCAGATAGCATCAATCTTGTGTTTTACCTGTCTACTTTTATCATTTCTTTCCCATCCAAGATTTGAGAAACAACCTGACTTTTGTACATTTGTTAGTCTTAAGGCAAAGAAAATATCTTAGAGTGAGGTTTTAGAGAAGCTATGGATAGGATTTCATCAGAGATGTATTTCATTAAAATACAGGTATGAATCCCTTAAAATTATTTAACTTTAGAACCTGAGACATAATCTGCAAAATTTCTAATTTAAATTTCAATGCATGGAAACAGGGTGGTAATAGATATCAAAGTCTTGCAGTCCATAGAGAGAAGATATTGGTTTTCAGGTTGCAAGAACCACTGGATGATCTTAGGAACTGCTAACGGCCTCAAGCAGACCAAACCTTGAGCTATTCTGTTCTTTAATCTCCAGGGCACTGGGGGACCTGCAGTGAAACAAGGAGAAGTCAGCATCTGCAGCAAAGCTTGTCACCTCTGAATTGTCTTCCTCTCCATGGTGGAAAGAGAAGATAAGGGGATGGCTGAAGTTGGAGAATTGAAAGCTCTGACCTTATACAAGTACTCAGTACTTTTCAAGGACGTCAGGGCTATGAAGACCTTATAAGGAAAGACTGAGAAACTGTCATAGGCCAGAGGAGATATAATAACTACATGCAATGTGGTACATTGGATTGGGTCCTGGAATGGGGAAAAGACACTAGTGGAAAACCGGTGAAATCCAAATCAAGTCTGAACTTTAGTTAATAGTAATGTACTAGCATTAATCCCTTAGTTTTGACAAATGTACCATGGCTGTGTAAGATGTTAACATTAAGGAAACTGGGTAAAGGATATCCAGAAACTCTTTACACCATCTTTGCAACTTTTCTTCAAATCTAAAATCCCCAAATAAAAAGCATTAAAAACTCCCAGCAAACTCTGACAAACTCTTAAAAACTCCCAACAAACTATGAGTGGTAGAAGAAGGTTACTGTGACATGTTGGATATAGAAGAGTCTAGTTAGGCTACTGAAACCAGTTCTTTATCTCAGAAAGAAGTATGTGTAAAGATTGTAAGTCCTTTTATATGTGTCTTCAGATATTCTAACAATGATCTCATGAAGTAACCATTATCCCTAGTTTACAAATAAAGATTAAAAGGCTCAAGGAAGCAATTTGCTCATTATCACATAGTTGGCAAGTGACAGATTCAGAAATAGACTATTGCAGGTTTTAGCGGACACAGTTGCTTGCTCTGTAGTCCTACCATGGAAGGTTGCTGTTTTAGGCAGCTCCCTGAAAATTATTCCATGGTTCCTGCCATGGAAGCTTGCTGCTCAGACAGCTCCCTAAAAGTTATTCCATAGTTCCTACCACAGAAGGTCACTGCTCAAGGCAGTTTTCTGACAGTGGTCTTTCTCGTATGAAAATGACATAAAGCCTGATATAATTTGGAGAGAAATATATTTAATAATGGGGGGGGGTCGGGGAGGAGATAACTGACAGTTCTCCTGTCTCCTGTAGCCAGCATCTTACTTTTATAGAATTCTAGACAAGGCATCATAAAAGTTGTGATGTGACAGAAGCCAGCAAGTGTCACAGGTTATGATAAGAAAAGTCAATGAGGCAGGCATGTAACAAGCTTAGAGGAAGGAGAGATTAAACATTACTGGGTGGAGACGACATCAAAGATAGCACCTTAAAGATTACACTAGGTCCCTTGAAATTTGTCCGCTTGTGGACAAATGCCACCCAGCCAAATACCATGTATTCAAACTGATCGGGTCCAAGATGATAATCTCAGTGTGCATTCTAAGACCACCCTCGACAATAAACCATGGTTTTTCATAGCATAGCTTTATTTCCAACCATTCTTATTTCCTCGGTATAAAGTTAGAGAACCTCTACTCTCCAACATGCTCCCATGTCTAGAGCACTCATGCATATCTCTTTGACTGTACAGCCTGATATATTTGACAGAATCTGTTCTTATTCCTTTTTTTGTGGTACTGGGGATTGATCTCAGGGAGGTGAGGGGTATTCTACCTCTGAGCTATACCCCCAGCCCTATTTTTTATTCTTTATTTTGAAACAGGGTCTCACTAAGTTGTGGAGTGCCTCACTAGGTAGCTGAGGCTGGCCTCGAACCCGGATCCTCCGGTCTCAGCCTCCCAAATGCTGGGATTACAAGCGTGTACCACCACGCCTGGCTCAGTGCTTATTCTTTCTAGAAGCAGAAATTCCTCATGACCGCTGTCTACCCAGAAGGACAGAGTGTGCCATGCTCTGCAATCATCCTCTTGCCCCTGTCTGCCTCCATCTGTTAGTGTGCAATTCATAGGACTGGCTCTTTGGGAAGAGCAGGTACTCGGTACAGGATATCTTGGTATCCCGCTGGTGCCACCTAAGAAAACTTATCTGGTGCTGAACCATTAGGATGAACTGCTTGATACTTCCTCCCAAGTCCCAGAGCTGCCTGGCTCAGAACTCAGGGGGCTCAAGCAGTTCCACTCTGTAAATCTCTTGGATTTGCACCTGTATCCCAGCAGACCTGTTATTTCCCTACCTCCACCAGGAAGATTATAAAGCACTGGCTTTTATTGACACAGCAAGAAATGCTTTTCACAAACAGAAGAACAGATGAGAGGAAACACAAGCTCTGGGGTTGTGGTGAGTGCAGGGATGAGGGTGTCAAAGGCAAGTCTGGGATAAGGGGACTGGGCTCAAGGCCTTGCAACACCAGCCTGCAGCTCCATTTCTTCCTCTGGGCAGTGCTGGATGGTATCTGGTAGGGCAGGCAAATCCCTTTCAGGTCTGGTTGCCTTGAGGCTTTTGCTGAGCCTCCCTTTTATAATAGGCTTGAGCAGGTATCTGTGAGGACCTCTTATCACAAAGCCCTTTTTGAGTTTGACTGATCCTTAATGGTCTGAGCCAAGGAACATGGTCACCTCATGATGAAAGGAAACACCATCCATCTTCAATCTTTAGTAGCTGGTAAAAACTGTGGAAAATAACCTATGGATGTTTCTCTAAGTTGATCTTCCGGGGCTGCTCCTAGCACAGGTGACTCTGACAGGTGTCTTGCATCCTATTGTGGGGCTCTATCTTGTTTTCATACTATAATCTAGAGTATAGACTGCCACAATCTGGGGGTCAGATGCTTGACTAAATCTCCCCCAACATGTATATTCTCACTAGTTTGAGCAGGGACAGTGAGGAGTGCATCTCACCCAAAGCTAACCGGGACTAAGAAGTCTGTCAGCCATGTAACAACTGATCATAGTTAACAATTGCTAAGGTCTTGTGACCCCCACCACAACTCAAGAGAATATTTGCAACATCTAGGGGTTAAGAAATGTTCCCAGTCTTACAGATAAGTAGTAAATCCAGGATTCAAACCTAGACTGTCTGGATCTAGAGTACTCCTATCTCTTTTCTGTCTGCCTATAATACAATGTATGCAATGTCAACCTGTCCCAACCTTTGAAATGCTAATATGAGATGCATACTTTTAATAGGACACACATTACCCATGCTATCAAGACATTCAAGGAAGTTAAAAAGAAATCACATTTGTGGACAGCTCAGACACTCTTAGCAGGTTTATCTGTGTTAATCCTAGAGGGAACAGCACAGGCCCAGATTACAAAATATCGGTAGGTGCCAGTAATTTAAACAAAAAGGCCTCTGTACCAGGTTGATTCTATCAATCATCTATCATTTAAAGTTTTAAAAGTACTTTTATAGATGTGTTCTAATTATACATCTTAGGCTTAAAGTCAAACATAGGTCTTGGTGTGTTTCCCTGCTACCCACCCCTGCTACCCATCTCTCCTATACATATTAGTGAGATTGGTAGTGATACCATCACACATGGACCTAAGATTAGTTGAACTGTTTCCTCCATCAGTTCTTTTTCCTCTCCTTACTTCTCTTTCCTTATCCCCTTCCACTCCCTATATTGTTCTCTATCAATTATCTAAAGTCCCCTTTGTTTCCAATTTTCTCTCTAGTTTCCATGTGTGAGAGAAAACATTCAACCATTGACTTTTAGGCTGGATCATCCCAGCACAATATTCTCTAGTTCTATCCATTTTACTACAAATGGCATAATTTTGTTCTTTATGGCTGAGTGAAAGTTTAATAATCTTTCAATACAAGATATATTCCAGGACTCATTCCAGATCCTAGCTTTAGCAGTTAACTCTAATCAAGGACTTTGGTTGCCAATTTACAAACTAAGGCAACATTTTTATGGTCATATTTGAAGGGGATGTACTGTTTAAAAATATCTAGTGATTAAAGCCAGAATAAAAAAAAAAGACCAAGTAGGATCAGATTTATTGATAACCATGATTTTTTTTTCTACATGGACTCTAAAGTTATAAAACAGAAGCCTTATGAGATCTCTAATCTTATTCTTTTAATCAGATTCCATTGCAATTTCATTGACAACTTTCAGAATATGTGTTACTACTAAGTAGCTTCTGATTATCTCTGTAAGTAATGTAGGAAGGAAGAAGACAGAATGGATCACCTTTCCATCACAACCTTCATTCATCTCTGCAATATAAAAGTTTAAAACAGCTAGAAAACAATGGGAGGTGAAAAGGATCTGAGTTTCTTTGAGGGAATTGGGGACCCTGCAGTCTATGACTTCCTGGTCATAGGTGTCTAGCCTGGACAAGGTTATGCTAAGCTTATTTTTGAGCAGAGAAGTATCAGACCTAATTTTGGCTAACTACATCGGCATCATGAGCTTGGGGGAAATTTAGGTTGGTGGCTCCTGATTGTCTTTTCTAGGCTGGGCTGCAGTGCCAGTACCTATTTTTCTGGAATGTCCCTCCTGGCCCCAGAACTCGGGCAGCAAAGCCAGAGGCTTAAAGCCTCATATTCCCTTGAGTGGTAGAGACTGATGCTTGGTTGCTATGGAAACCTTCTTGAGGGAGGAGGGTCTCCAACCTTTAAGCTGATCATTTTCTTTTAGGACTCATAGCTTGGCTTTTGGGGATGGGCTTCTCTGATTAAAAAAACATCTTTGCACTAGTCAGTTTTATAAAATATGGATAAGTAAGATGGTAGAAGGGCAGATAATATAGTTCAATTTCTCTCACCTCAGAAGGATCTGGGCTGCATTGGTTCTCTATCCATCCTTCCCACTCATCATTTATCTATTATCTCTTTCCATTGTTCTAAACCCCCATATTTAGTTTTATCAAGTTTCTTAGTTGGTTTCCCAAGTAATTACTGCTTTGAGGAGAAAATTCTAAGTCATGAACCTATAAACTCATACAGCATATATCCTACTTGGGGATAGATATTTTCAGCATTAATAATGTTAATAAACATTAGAACTAACAAAGACATAAAACTGTGCTTAAGAATATGGGCTCTGAAATCAAGCTACTTGGATTTGTACTATGGCTCATTCACTTTCTAACTTCATGTCCTCAGTTATTCAACCACTTGGTGCCTCGGTTTCCCCACATGTAAAATAGGAATAATTGTACACACCCCATAAAGTATATAATCCTCAATAAGTAGCAGCCATTTTAATGCTTAATGTGCCAGGTAGCATTTTAAGTTTTTAATATGTATTTTCATTTAATCCTTATAACCATCAAGAAAAGTATTTTTTTAAAGATTTTAGGGATGAGAACACTAAGGAATAGTTAGATGCATCAGCTCTGGCATCAAATGGAGTCTCATCTGCTTACTTTTCTACCCTACCTGTTCCCCAGTACTGGGGATTTAATGCAGGGACATTCCTTCATTGAGCTGTGCCCCCAGCCCTTTTTATTTTGAGACAGGGTCTCGGTAAGTTGCCTAGGCTGCCCTTGAACATCCTGCCTTAGACTCCTGAGTCACTGGGATTACAGGTGTGTACCACTATGCTAGGCCTGCTTACTCTTTTTTGTTTATGGTGCTGGGTATTCCATCTCTAAGCTATACCCCCAACTCTAATTTTTTATATTGAAACAGGGCCTAAGTTGCTAAGGTGGCCTTGAACCTATGATTCTCCTGTCTCAACCAAGTACTAGATTACAGGTATGCACTCCTAATGTAATGTTGACAGTATTTCTCACCTCTCAGACTATTTCTTCATCTGTAGAAAGGAGGTAAAGCCACCTAAAGGCTTTTGTAGGAGGGAGACTTCATGGAATGCTGGCTGTAAAATCCTAGGGTAGTGTCTAGTTACTATTGCATTTTAATAAATGCCTACTATGTGCTAATAGTGTAGTTTATAGTCTTTCCCATTTTCATGACCACTCTGAGAGGCCAGTATTGTCCTTTTATTATGTGGAAAGCACTTAGCTATTGAGTGAGCTCCTTTTTCATCCCACAGCATTGGAGCTGCAGGAGGAGGATGTGAATTCCCTTGTGTCAGACATTGCTGCATTTTTGGGTGTTGGGGGCAGTGGGGATGAGAAAGGTAACTTTGGCATTGTCTCTGGAGGATGAGTCACTGTGTATGTGACAAGGTGGGAAACACTGGGATGGAGGCAAAAGGGCCTGGCTGGATCAGTCTAGAGACAGCTCCTATTGGTGAGTAACCTTGCTCCCATCTCAAACCTCTCTAGCTTCTTTAAATGGAAATGGGGTTGGAAGTAGGAGATAGAGAAACTAGTCTTTGAATTATCCTGTGTGCAAAGGATATGTTAACAACGAAGCACCAAATGTTAGAGTTGCACTTTCCATACATGAAGCTGTTACCTTTATCTTTAGGCTGACTTGGATTTAAATCCTAGCTCTACCTCTTAACTTCTTGACCTCAGGAAAGGTACTCAGCCTTACTCAGCCCCAGTTTCCTCAGTAGAAAATGGAAGACTATCCCCTGTGGGCAGGGTATTAGGTAATAATGTGTAAAGTGCATATATGAGACAAGCATGTTATTTTCTGATTCTTACAACTATTTAATAAACACTGGACCCCCATGGAGCATAAGAAAGCAAGGCCAGAAAGAAAAAATGGGGCAGACCAGGGTGGCCCTAACTCTACACCTCGGTGATGTATGGGTTTTTAGGAACCACAGAGAAAGGGGACATCCATGTAGCTGGGTGCCTGGGAAGGCAGCTCTCTGACCTTCAGCTGGGATTGTAGACATGTGGTTGTCACTTTGGTGTACTGTAGACAGAAAGTTGATACAAACATGTAGAACACTATGCTGGGTGCTAGGTATACAATAGTAAGGAAGAGAAACCTTTTCTTCCCCAAGATACAGGTATTTCCTCCCCTATCCCTGACCGAGAGGCTTCCCCGACCTCTATGAGTGTACCACACTCAATTCTACCACTGTCATATCTATTATCTGTTTTTCCACCAGTGTGGGGAGTCAGCAGGGCAATTTCTGGATCATGGATGGGGCCATTTGCTGACAGGCTGAGAACCATAACTGCAGGAGGTCTGTTTGCCCAGGGATACTGTTTGGAGGTTCCAATCTTTCCTCAGCTGGTAGAGAGAGAGAGAGAGAGAGAGAGAGAGAGAGAGAGAGAGAGAGAGAGAGAGAGAGAGAGAGAAGAGATTGAGATTTTCAAAGAATATGGAGAAAAGAGGAAACTGGGATTTTGATATTATTGAAGGACTTGTCCTAGGTTTCCATTATAAAGGCTTGTCCTAAAAGGGCCTTAGGCTTTCACTGAACACAAGAAAGTGAACTCACCACGTGAAGCGTACACTGTGTGTTAGATACAGAGGAAGGCAACTGACTACAGATTAAGCTGGTTCATGCGTGAAAATATTATATATAGGAAAACAGACTCAGGAAATAGAAGTCTGTAAATATTACACGTTATGTAACTCCCCCCCCCCCCTTGTGGTACTAGGGATAGAACCCAGGGTCGTTCTAGCTCTGATCTACACCCCTAGCCCTATTTTATTTCTTATTTTGACACAGGGTCTCACTAAGTTGTGGAAGGCCTCATAAAGTTGCTAAGGTTGGCCATAAACCTGTGGTCCTCTTGTCTCAGCTTCCCAAATACTGGAATTACAAGAATGTGCCACTACACCTGGCTGTTATGTAACTTTTGAGTTGCAACTAGAAAATGGCCCAGACACAAAAATGCACCATGGTTATCCAGAAGATTTAAAGAACTCATACAAAACAATATGACAAATGAAAAGACTTAAGAACTTCACAAAAGATATTCAAATAGCCAGTAAACATAAAAGGCACTCACTTTATTAATAATCAGAAAAAATATTCAAAATCACAAGAACCTCATCAAGATGTATGATTACAATGGACCAATAAAAATTAAAAAGAAAAAAGTCACAAGACAATATTGCCATACATACACCCCTAAAATAGCTATAATTATAAAGGCCAACAACACAAACTATTGAGGATGCAGAACAATTGAACTCTTTTACAGTGTTGGCTTTGGTATAAATTGGTCCCATCACTTTTGAAAGCTGTTTGGAAGAAATCTATTAGAGCTGAATATATGCATAGCCCATGATAAAGTAATTCCACTTTCAGGAATATACCCAACAAAAATGTCCATAAAAGATACACACCAGTGTTTATGACCACATTGTTTGTACTATCTCCAACATGAAAGCATTAAAATATCTATCAATAGAATAAATGTATTGTGACATATTCTTATAACAGAAAAATATGCAGCAATGAGAATAAATTACAACCACATGAAGCAATATGGATGTTTCATATGAATGACAAAGTTTAGTGACTGATACCATCTACTACTAACTATAGGATTATAAGTTTAAAATTGGCAAAGTTAGTCTGTAGTAGTGAAATTTGGGGGCATAGCAATATTCTCTTTTTGATCTGGGCATTCATTACATGGTCCTATTTGTTTTGTGTAAATTTACCAAACTTTGTACTTACAATAGATTTTTTTTCTGTTTCAATAAAACATTAAAAAATGATCACATATTGGTGAATTTGATGAGCAGAAAGATGTCTTTCTTTGTTGCTGGGGATTGAATCCAGGGGCATTCTACCACTGAGCTACACCCCCAGCCTTATTATTTTGAAACAGCATCTTGCTAAGTTGCTGAGGCTGTCCTCCAACATGTGATCCTCCTGTCTCAGCCTCCTAAATATTGGAATTAGAGGCATGCACCACCATAAGCAGTGAGAGATGTCTTAAAAGTAGAGAAATCTTTAGCTCGTGGTAGAGCTCTTGCCTAATGTGTGAAATCCTCGGTTTGATTACCAAGCAATGCAAATAAAAAGGTCTGGAGTTGTAGCTTCAGAGGTTGAACTCAGAGCTCCTGAGTTCAACCCCAGTGCCATAAAAGAAATATCATATTATTCTCCATAAATATATGCAATTGTTATAAAAAATTCATAGTTTAGGGTGATGGAAAGTTACCATTTCCCCGATTTGATCATTATACACTGTATATAACATGTTGAATTATCATACTATCTCAAATTTGAATAGTAATTTAGAAATGTATATAAAAAAGAAAAAGAAAAAACTATTTGGGGGTAGAAAGGCATTTCTAGGAAAGGAATACAGAAAATGTTCCATAACAGCACTAGCAGAATAAGCACCAGCCACATGAGAGGAAGCTTCTGAATATGCATCATTTGTTTTGTTTTTTGGTACTGGGGATTGAACCCAGAGAGATTCTACCTCTGAGCTATACCCCTAACCCCTTTTTTAAATTTTGAAACAAGGTCTCACTAAGTTCCTGAAGCTAGCCTCAAACCTGCGATCCTCCTATCTTAGCCTACCAAGTACTGGAATTACAGTGTGCATGACGCCCGACACTTCATTTGTTCGAAGTGTCCCTTCTGGTGTATTTGTTAACAAATATCAGATGGAAAACCCACCTCTAACATTTAATAGAAATAGAGCCTACACTTTGTGTTTCTAATATTTTTCTAAATTTTTATGGAAAGAAATTTTAGTATTTTAGTCTGAGAAGAGACTCTGGAGGATTGGGTTTTAGGTTTAGCCTACGTGAACAAAGGAGGCTGTTCAGGCCTGAGGGGAGATAGCTGCTGTGTGGACAAAGGAATAGATATAGGCAACAAGTAGAGATCAGGTCAGAAAACTTACCTACTACCACTGTATTCAGAGAAAGAAAACCGGGATCTGATTTTAGGATTCTGTTCCTGACCAAACCAGGATCTTTCAAGGGGAATGGGTTAGGAGGCAGCTCTGCCTTCCAACCTATATGCAGTATGAACTTTACAAGCAATGACCAAGTGAACAAATGTTTCTCACTCCTAGGGTGGCCAACTCCCTCCTGGAGTAACTATGTTCTCCTGCAATGACAGCTTTTCGGGTCACTCCACCTTCCTCCTTACTGGCTTTCCAGGCCTGGAAGCTTCTCAGCATTGGGTCTCCATCCCCATCAACCTTATCTGTGTGGCTTCCACTGTGGGAAACAGCATCATCCTCTTCCTCATCCGCACAGATCCGGCCTTACATGAACCAATGTACATCTTTCTGTCCATGTTGGCGGCCTCCGACCTGGGCCTCTGTGCCTCCACCTTCCCCACCATGGTGCGGCTGTTCTGGCTGGGTGCTCGAGAGCTGCCCTTTGACCTCTGCGCGGCACAGATGTTTTTCATTCACGCCTTCACCTACGTGGAATCTGGCGTGCTGTTGGCCATGGCCTTCGATCGCTTTATTGCCATCCGAGACCCTCTGCACTATGCCACGATCCTTCCGCACTCAGCCATGGCCAAAGTGGGGGCTGCCATCCTGGTAAGGGCCATCCTGCTCAACCTCCCTGGACCCCTCCTCCTGCGGCGGCTGCTCTTTCCCCAGGTCAGCATACTCTCCCACTGCTACTGCCTGCACTGTGACCTCGTGGGACTGGCCTGCTCAGACACCCGGATCAACAGCTTGGTTGGCCTGGTCTCCATTCTTCTCTCGCTGGGCCTGGACTCCTCCCTCATCATGCTCTCCTACGCCCTGATCCTCCGGACCGTGCTGGGCATTGCATCACCCGGGGAACGGCTCAAGGCGCTCAACACCTGCGTCTCTCACCTCTGCATTGTTCTCATCTTTTATTTGCCCAAACTGGGGCTGTCTGTGTTGCACCGCGTGGAGAAGCACAGCTACCCTGCCCTGGCAGTGCTAATGGCCAACTTGCACTTCTTGGTCCCGCCTTTCATGAACCCCATCGTGTACTGCATCAAGTCCAAGCAGATCCGCCAGGGCCTCCTGAAGCGCTTTCAGCAGAAGAGGGTTGATGTTTCTTAGAAGTACCAGTGGGTTGGTCTGGGGTCTGGCTCTGGTATAGTGAAGGAGAGTTCATTTATGTGTATGTGTGTGTTACTTGGGGTTGAGCCCAGGGGCGTTCTACCTCTCACCCACACCCCCAGCCCTATTTATCTTTTGTTTTGAAATAGAGTCTCACTGAGTTGCTAAGACTGGCCTTGAAGCTGTGGATCCTCCTATCTCAGCCTCTCAAGTACTTATGATTACAGGAGTGTGCCACCACCAGGTTCTTAATGATTCATCGTTTACTGTTGAACCCTTTTGTTGGGCCCTGTCAGCCTCTATAATTAGTTTTTGGACATTGAACATATTAGAGAGTCACCTTGATAATCCCTTCACTGTTCTATCTCACTAGAGCTGAGCTATCTCAACTCTTTATACTATGACTTCTCCACACCCAGGGAACTTAGCTACACTGGCAAGATGTGTGTGCATATCTATTTCTAAGGCATCTGTCCTTTTGCCCTCTGGATTTTTCTTTCCCCTTTGACTTAAAAGCTTAAGGAAGACCTATAGTAAACTATATTCACCTTATTGCTGGCTGCCTTCCCCCATCTCCCCCACATTTAATGTTAACCAAATTCTATACTAAGAAATAGAAAAGGGAGGCAGCTGATGGGGAAAGGTTGTGACACTGTATGTTAAATTTATGTAGCACTCATTGGCAGCTTAGGGAGTAATAGTTTCATATTGAGTCTACTCATATCTCTGCTTTGAGCTAGAAAGTTTTGTATTGCCAAGCATAAGGAAGCTGCTCACTACAACTTCTGGCTCCTTCTGGCTTCTCAGATACCAATGATAAGAGGATAGCCACTTACATAGCAGCTGACTGCTAGGACATAAGCTCTATCATGACGGGGATTCAGGTATTTTTCATTGATATATACTCAGCTCCAAGAATAGTGCCTACCCTTTAGGAGCTCAATGCACACATTGGATAAACAAGTAGGAAAGATGAAGGATTAACAGCTAATCCTCAGAAGACTTGGAGATCTGAAGGTCTGAGGCCTTTGAAAATAACAAGCAGTCAATGAATTGGAATGGAATGAGGTGAGGATGGCTGTGAGTCTTTGGGGGTGAAATATGATTTTTTCTATACCACATGGTCAAGAAGGCTGTTTCTAAGGGTGCAGTTTAGAAAGGATCCAAGTATTTTGTGGAACTTTTTCCAATACTGCTTCCAAACTTCTAGGAGACTGAAGGATGTCTCACTCCATCCCTATATTTCCCTTGGCCCTTTCAGTCCTAAAACACTCCTAGAAATCCTGAAGAATTAGAATAAGGATATTCCTGGTAGAAAACCACTCCCCTCAAACTTAATAGAAGATCCCATAATAGAACTATTAGAAAGTACTTTGCCTGTATCAATGGCCATCTGGACAATCAGGAACTTAGGATTGTGATAATTTATCTGTCACTGTGATGGACTGAGAAAAGAGAATGAGGAACTTGGAGGCAAGAAGGCAGGTGAGGAGCTGTGAGTCCTGTACAAGAAAATATTTTTTTATAATTTTTAATTGGTGCATTGTAATCATACATCTTGTTAGGTACAAGCTGGTAAAGGTAAAGACATACATGCACACATTTCTCATTTAACCCTTCCCCAATTCCCACCCCACTCCCTCCTTCTCAAAATCAGTTTAGTGATTGATGTGTTCATGAAAGTACATCATGCTCATTAGGGTGTTCCCTCTCCCCCCATCTCCTTCCATTAAGTCAAATTCTTTGCTCACCTAAGGATTCTCCTTCATATGGAGTCCCTCTTATGTCCCATTTTCTCCCTAGCTTCCACATATTAGGGAGAGCATACAATTTTTTACTTTTTGTGACTAATCTCACTTAACAATGTTTTCCAGTTGCATCCATTTCCCTGCAAATAACATGATTTTGTTCTTTATGGCTGAGTAAAATTCCATTGTGTACATA
>PVLC010039547.1:0-14385 GCA_004027655.1 Graphiurus murinus
ATTGTAGCATTTTTACATTTTTAGCAGATTGATGAACAGAGTTTTGGGTTTTGGGGGGTTTTTTGTTTGTTTGTTTCTTTGTTTCCAGTGTTGATGGTCAAATCTAGGGCCTCTTGCATGCTATACAAAGGAGCTTTCACTGAGCTATACCCCCAGCCTGAAGTTTTCAATTTTGATGATGTCTATTTTATCTGTTTTTTTTTTTAATGGTTGGTGCTTTGGGGATGCTATCTAAGGTTTTTGCCTATCCCAGGGTTGTAGGTGTTATCCTATACTCCTTTCCTAAAAGCCTTGTAGTTTTAGATTATACAATCCATTTGGAATCTACAATTCATGTTTGATTTTTTTTTTTTTTTCATATGGTACGAGATATGGCTCAATCATACCTGTATTTTCCCCAAATACATAGCTACTTTTTTTGTTTGTTTTTTTGGTACTGGGGATTGTGAATTCAGGGGTATCCTACCTCCAAGCTATACCCCCAGCCCTATATTTTTTATTCTTTATTTTGAAACAGAGTCTTACTAAGTTTCAGAGTGCCTCACTAGGTAGCTAAGGCTGGCCTCAAACCCAGATCCTCCAGTCTCAGCCTCCCAAATGCTGGGATTACAAGGGGTTTTTTTTGTTTGTTTGTTTGTTTTGCGGTACTGGGAATTGAACTCAGGGGCATTCTACCTCCAAGCTATACTCCCAGCCCTATTTTTTACTTTATTTTGAAACCGAGTCTCACTAAGTTTCGGAGTGCCTCACTAGATAGCTGAGGCTGGCCTCGACCCCGGATCCTCCGGTCTCAGCCTCCCAAATGCTGGGATTACAAGCGTGCGCCACCACACCCGGCTCGGTTTGTTTGTTTTTTAAACAGTGTCTTGCTAAGTTGTCCAGCCTCAGCCTTCTGGAAAAAAGCTGGGATAACAGGTGTGCACCACTGCACCTTAGCTGTGTACCACTGTACCCAGCCACAATGGTGTTTTTCCTGCAAAATAGTTCTTCCTACATAATTATATTTTTACACAAGGAATAGAAATTTAAAGAGGTGGAAAACCTTTTGGAGAGCCTGAGTATTCTCAAGTAGTTCAGGCTACCACTACTAAACTATGTGACAGTGGGCATGTCCCTTAGACTCTCTGAGTCTCAGTTTCTCTTTGTGTACTGTGGGGTGGCAGCAGTCTTTCCCCCTATGACCCTTGCACAGGCAACACCCCGCCATGGTCTTCTGGACACTGGGATGGAGCCTGCTTAGGAAGCATGACCATATACTTTGGGGCAGTGTCACCTAAAACTCTGCCGTGTCACTTTGAGTCTATGAACTGAGCGCATTCGGTCTCTGAGCAGATCACAGGAGGAAAGGAGGGAAAGGTCACTGGGCAGGGAGTGCCCACTTCGCTCCCCACCCCCCACGAGTTTCACCCTCAGCCCTCCATCCTGGCACCTATCTTTCTTTCTCCAGACCCACCTACTCTGGCTCCTCCCCTCGAGTGACTGCCAAGTTGCTTTGGTTTCCATTTCCTTGTGAGGCCCTTCCTCTGCAGAGCACTATCCAGCTGCTGTGAACAGCAGCAACAGCCACAGAGGCGGTGGAGAGATGGCTTTTCCCGGCCCCCAGGCTTCCTATTTGAACCCGGTGAGTCTCCAGGTGCAGCCACGGGCTGGTCCAGCTGAGCTGGCTGTCACAGCCCGGGGAGCACAGCTCTGGGTCTCTGAGGAAATGACTGGGTGGCAGGGGTCAGTGGAGGAGACATCCCCAAAGAGAATGAGAAGGGCAGAAAGCCTAGATGAAGCTGGTTAATCACCCTGATTCGTGCATTTGACGAAGGCTTACTGAGCTCCCTCTGGGTGCCTACTCTTCCCTACGTGCTCTGGGAGACAGGCTTAGTGCATCTGGAAGGTGGTGAGTGTGTGACGGGGACTTGAGCCGGCTTCTGGGGATAACGGCAGAGCCTAGAAATTAAAGCATCTACTCTGGAGATGGCCTCTCAGGGTTTGGCCATTCACTAGCCAAGGTATGACCTCAGGCAAGGTATTTTTGCCTCTCTGAGTGAGCCTCAATTTCCGCATCTGTAAAAGGGTATAATCCTCCCAAGGCCGGGTAAGCAGCAGGCCGGGGCGTGGGTGTGTTTGCACGCTTCCTGAACACTGCAGGTACCGGCGGAGCGTGTCTGAGGGTAGCAGGGAAGACCTTCCGAGGAGGTGTCTGCACTCTGAGGACTGAGTCAGAGTTCACAGGCACAGGCATGTTGAGGCATCTACAGAGGGCGGTCTCAGGGTGAGGGGGGCCGGAACTGTCCATGCATCATGGGGTGTGAAGGGCCCTGTCTGCAGACAGCTTTGTCACTTCATATACGGAAAATAGGTTCCAAGAGGCTGAGACATTTGCCAAATGTCCCCAGATGGTAAGTGGCAGAGAAAGAAGGTACTTAGATTTACCCCCAGAGGAGCAGATGTCTACAGAGACAGAATGATAACAGGGAAGGCAGGAACATGGTAGTTCTGGGCCCGGGAGCTTTCTACAGTCATCATGTCCTGGGCCAGGCCCAGGGCGCTGGGCTAAAAGAGCCTTTCCTGCAGCCAGGGGCTGCGCGGACAGCAGCAGGTGCCGGGGTAGCCAGTTGCTAGGCTCACATTTGAGCCCACTG
This sequence comes from Graphiurus murinus, assembly GCA_004027655.1. Classification (NCBI taxonomy): domain Eukaryota; kingdom Metazoa; phylum Chordata; class Mammalia; order Rodentia; family Gliridae; genus Graphiurus; species Graphiurus murinus. Next base: position 2,634 of record PVLC010039547.1, read on the forward strand.
TGACAGAGGCCCGGGGCTCTGCCTGATCCTCCCAGCAGCTAGCCATGTGTGTGTGTGTTGGGGAGGGGGGCTCCCACAATGGGATGTGTAGAGGGGGCTGGAGACGCCGGCAGGCACTGGCCAGCACCTCTGTGGGGGCTTCAGGGTCATGTGGGCACCGGGGCTCTGCTTCCCCATCAGACAGGGAAATGACATTGCTCTGACATTTGGTTATTCTGGTGACTAGCTTTTATTTGGATTTAGAAGCCCAGTTTTTCAAACCCGAAGGAAGAACCTGAGGGCAAGAGAGGGCTTGAGCCAGGCATGGTGGTGCACATCTGAAATCCCAGTACTTGGGAGACTGAGACAGGAAGATCACAGGTTTGAGGCCAGCCTCAGCAGTTTAGCAAGACCCTCAGCAACTTAGTGAGATCCTGTTTCCAAACAGAAAATAAAAAGGGCTGAGGGTGTAGCTTGGAGGTAGAATATCCGTGGATTCAATCCCCAGAAACAACAACAACAACAACAAAAACCTTTCGAGTCCGTCGTCCAGGCCTCATTTGGTGACCCGCTAACCTCAGCTGTGGAGCCAGGCCTCCTCTGAAATGCTGACTGTGTGGGAAGACACATGACCTCTGGTCTGCTGAGGAATTGAGGCTGGGACTCGGGCACCCATGGCTCTTTCTAGCCAGCCTCCTCTGGGGACCAGGGAGGAAGCTGGAACCTTGGTTGGGATGGGCCTGTCTGTGACCCGGGGAATCCCTCGGTTCTGTGCTATGTCCAAGGCAGCCTGTGTGGTGGTTGAAAACCCACCTCTGAGTTTCAAATCCTACCTCTGTCGTTGACAAGCTGTGTGGCTTTGGCCCAGTTACTGGACTTTCTTGTGTTTGGGTTTTCTCATCTGTAAGGTAGGCACTAACAATGGCGAAGGTTCTTGTTGAGGACAAGTGAGAGAACACACAGAACTTCCGGGATATCAGGGCCCTTTGGCTTTCAGCCATGCACTGCCTCCGTCTCAGCCAGGTACAGTGAGCAGCTTTGCTGCGGGTGCCAGGACTAGATGTCCTTTGGTAACCCTGCCACCAGCAGGAGGCTACCCATGCTCTGACCTACAGGGCCCAGTTCTGCTTTCTGGAATTCCAGATAGGAAGAGGAGAGAAAAGTCTCCAGCCTCTAGGCACAACCGGGAGCGGTGGACAAGTTCTGACCCGGTGGAGAAATTGACTAGTCCTCATGCAAAATTGCATTGTCAAGGTGGAGGGGAGGCAGGGGCTTTCCAATGGATCTCAGCCTGTCTTCCCCAGAATATTACCAGGCTGACATTCTTGTCCTGGGGTAGGAAACACAGTCAGAGCTTTAGAAATATTGTTAGGAGTTGAGATCCAAGATGGGCAAAAGTAAGAGTTCCCCAACCCTTCCCCCTAGTTGCCTGCAAGCAAGCAAGCAGACACTTCCAAAAGATAAGGGGGCTGTTTCTTAGGCAACCCAGAGTCATGATCCAAGAGCTCTCAGAGAGAACCAGTTAAAAGACTGGAGAGAACTGGGGGATAGTATGTAACTTGAGTGCCTTGCTAGGTATAATAAATCTTGAGCTTACCCCTCCCCTCTCCACACTGAGAGACAGAGGGTATAAGAATCAGGTGAGCCCTTTGTTTGGGGCTCAGATCCGTGAGTTTATCAACTGAGCCATATACCAGTAAATAAAAAAACCTGTCTCTGATTTTGGCCTCTGGAAATCCTGTTTCAGGAACCAGGGGGAAACTGAGTTTCCTGCAACAGTCCCACTGATCCGAGGAGGGACTGGGGCCCAGATACATCAAGTGACTTGCCCAGTGTCAGAACTACTAGCCCAGGGAGCTGGGAAGGAAGCCAAGGCCATGGCCATAAACCCAGGGCAGATGCCATCGTCCTGCCAGGCAGGGTCACAAGTGGGTCTCACTGGCTCCTGCTAAGATCTCTCACTGATGCGTCCATGTCCAAATTCCACAGCGGCTTTGGTCTTGGTTGCCCAGCCTCAAAACAGCCATTTGTTCTCTGACAGTTCTGGAAGTCAGGAGTCCAAAATCAAAGTATTGAAGGGCAAGGGATGTGTAGCACATGCAAGGCCCTGGGTTCCATCCCAAGTAACACACACACACACACACACACACACACACACAAACACACAGGAAATAAAAAAAATAAATAAAAAGCCAGCAACTTCAGGCTCCTGTTATCACACCCCCTACATCTGACCCTGCCTTCCTGCCTCCCTCTTATGTGGACTCTCGTGATTACATAAGGTCCACTTGGGCAATCCAGGACTCTCCCTATCTCAGGACCTTAACTTAAGCACATCTGCAAAGTCCCTTTTGCCATCTAAATTGACATATTCACAGGTTGGGGCGGGGTTGGAATGTGGGCTCTGGGGTTGGGGATGAGGGTGAGGGAGCCTACAGCCCTTTCTTTGTTACCTTGCTGACCGCTGTTATCAGGTTCCTCCACAGATAGTTTATCTATAAAGAAGTAAATGCCTATACAGAGCCTCCCTGCCCATTTTTTATACAAATGACTTCATGCCATATCAGTGCTCAGAATTCCCAACTCCTTCTTTTTCTAAGGCTAGTTGAATCTATTGTATAGAAATAACATAATTGACTTTATCTTTTTTCCTATTGGTAGATGTTTAGGCTCTTTCTGATCCTTTTCTTTCTTTTTTCTTTTTTCTTTTTTTCGGTACTGGGGATTGAACTCAGGGGCATTCTACCTCCGAGCTATACCCCCAGCCCTATTTTTTATTCTTTATTTTTGAAACCGAGTCTCACTAAGTTGCGGAGTGCCTCACTAGGTAGTTGAGGCTGGCCACGAACCCGGATCCTCCGGTTTCAGCCTCCTGAATGCTGGGATTACAAGTGTGCGCCACCACGCCCGGCTGATCCTTTTCTTTCTTTCTTTCCTTTTTGTGGTACTGAGGATTGAACCCAGGAACATTCTACCTCTGAGCTATACCTCTGCCCCTTTTTATTTTTTTATGTTGAAAAAGGTTCTCACTTAGTTGCCAAAGCTGGCCTTGAACTTGCAATCCTCCTGTTTCAGCTTCCCAAGTACTGGGATTGCAAGACTGTGCCACCATGTGTGGCTATCACTAAAGTATTTAATGACAGAGGTCAGACCCAACTTGAGATGCAACAAAAGACACCTCCCTAACCAGTAATCCCAGTACTTGGGAGGCTGAGACAGGAGGATCACAGGTTTCAGGACAGCCTCAGTAATATAGCAAGCCCTCATCAACTTAGTGAAATACTGTTTCAAAATAAAAAGTAATAAGGGCTGGGGGTGTAGCTCAGAAGTAGAATGCCCCTGGGCTTAATATCCCCAGTAAAATACACGCACGCACGCACGCACGTACGCACGCACGCAGACACACACACACACACACACACACACACACACACACACACACACCTCCTGGGAAGACCTTGGACAACAGACTCTAAGGGGCCTTTCACAGAGCCAGTGGGGAGCTCTGAGATTCTATGGGCTCCTGTGGGTTCCACATGGTCATACAACTCCAGGACATAGGCCAGAAAGCACTGCCAGTGGGCAGGGTTTGGAGACTGGGTATTTTTTTTTTTTGGTTGGCTTGCATAATATTTATTTTTAACGAAAATTCAAACGCAGAGGAAACAGTGTCATCAACAACCCGCACCCTCCCCCATGGTCAGCGATGATCAACTTTTGCCCTAGCCTGCTTCCTCTAAACCTTTGCCTACTTCCCTTCCCACCCATGGATTATTTTAATATATCATTTCATTGCAAAAATTTCATCATGTATCTCTATAATACATATAAGAGAACTCTTACATGATCTTTTTTTTTTTTCTTTTTTTGGAGGAATTTTTTTTCTTCTCCAGAAACTAGAATGTTTATCCAAAAAAGAAATAATCTATATTTCTGTGTTCTCTTAAAAATTTGTAAGCTCAGCGAGCATTAGGCCTGGATGGCTATCATTCGTTAGAGCTCAGCGAACGCTGCCATGTTAGATGAGGGGTGTTAGGTCCACTTTGTCCCAGTCTCCACCTCTCCCTATTGTATCCTCCCTGGCTTTCTCACTCACACACATCACCTGCCTGGCTCCCATGAATGTTTAAGTTTTTTTGTAGGGAATTTGGTAGGAGATGTTAGAGAAGATGTTAACAACTGAGAGGTGTGGAAATCAGCTAGGAGACCGTGTTTGAATGCAGGCTACACAACCCTGCTGGATAGAAGGCATTCCAGGAGTAAGCTCCAAAACCAGCTTGAGGGTTTTGCTCAGAGAGAACAGGGCACGGTGGGGCTGCAGGTGGTAGAGAGGCACCCACCACCAGTCTCTCCCGCAGACTTTGTCTCAATCATCAAGCCGATTGGGAGGGGTTATCTCTAATAATTTGGAAATTAGCTCTATTTTACAGTTGAGATAACTGGGGAAGAGAGACTGAACACACTTCCCAAGGCCACTCAGATAATGAGGAACCTGCCCCTCTGCAACCCTTGCTCCTTCTACCTCTGAGCTACATTCCCAGCCATTTTTATGTTTTTGTTTGGAAACAGGGTCTCACTACATATTGCTGAGACTGATCTTGAATCTGTGATCTTGTTGTCTCAGTCTTTCAAGTACTGGGATTACAGGTGTGTGCCACCATGCCCGGCTTCCCTTGCTCCTTTAAGCAGGTTTGGGAAGGGGATTTGCAGACAGGGTGCCTGCCATGGGCCTGGGATGGGGAAAAACACTACTCCAGGGCTCCAGAGGCTGCTGCAGGCTGGAGGGAAGAGGCCCAGGCACAGGAACCGAGGAGGAGGCTGCCCTGTCCACAGAGGGCCTCTGGGAAGAGGATCTACTTGAGGTGGCCAGGAGGGCGAAGGTCATGGTTGCCATTATTACGTGGAGGTGGTGGTGTATGTGGAGGGGGTTGTGTGTGTGGCCAGGAGGGTCATGGTTGCCATTATTATTTGGTGGTAGTGGTGTATGTGGAGGGGGTTGTGTGTGTGTGTGGGGGATCCCTTTCTCTTGGCCTTCTCTGGTGAGTGGAAGGTTTGCCCTTCAGAATAGTTTGGTGGGTCCCTGTGGGAGGCCTGTGACCCTGGGGTCTTTGTTAGGAGTGCACCCTGGGCCGCAGCCCCCATCACACCCTCGATTCCTTACCATCTTGGGTCCTATGCAGGCTGTGTTCCTGCCCGAAGGCCCTCCTCCAGGTGGACCTCTTTGTCACTTCCTCTCAGACTGTCACTCAAGGTCGGCTGTCTGTCACATCCTCTCAGAGCCTGGCCTTCTCCTCACAGCAGGTTGCTTCTGCTTCTGCACAGGACCCTCAGATCTGTGAGAATGGGGCCAGCTCTGTCCAGTTGACAGGCGCACCCCCACACACCCAGGCCCTAGCACAGCGCCGCCACAGCCAGGCAAGTGCCAACCAACTGATGACCCCACATCTTCTCCCTGCAGACTGTCCCCTTTTCTGGAACAATCAATGGAGGTCTTCAGGAGGGACTTCAGATCACTGTCCAGGGGTCTGTTCTTTTCAGCAGTGCAAACAGGTATACAGAGGGCATTGTCCTTTCTCTCCAGCCTGGTTTCTTAGAGGCGGTGGGCGGGAAGAACCCCGGCACTACCGCATTACCATAGACTCCAGGGTGAACAGGCCCGGGGCCCTCACAGTCCAGGAGGGAAGTAGGCTGGCCAGGAGCACAGTAGCGTGTCTCAGGCTTGAACTTTACTTGCCCTGACGCAGAGGTGCAAAAACAGAACTCCATTTACTTCCCACAGCAGCTCCCATCTGCTTGGGGCCCTTGTTTTGCAGATGTGGAAATATTTAAAGTTCCCTTCAAAGGTAATTTGATCTCTTTCAGTTTAAAGGTCTTTTCTGGAAAATAGAAGGTCAACCAAAATCCAGCATCAGCCTGTCTCCACCCCCTTCAGGTGGGAAGGGGGGCTGTCTGGGGACAGGGAGGAGCCCACCCCTTCTTGGGAAGGAGAGGGTCTGTGGTCCTCGAGCAAGCCGGGCCAGCCTCGGCTGAGCCTTTGCTCAGGCAGTTGGGCTGGGTCTACACAGCGGCTGCCTGCTGAAGTCCATGGTGCCCCTCTGGACTCGCAGCTGTTGGTGTGAATCTCATGGGCCGTGTCATCACTTATATGAGGCACTGGGGACTCCTGGGTCGCCTTCATGTCACTCAGAGGCCCAGCCCAACCTGACCTCAGACGTCTAGATGCTGGCTAACTTCTTCCACCATTGCCATCCAGCCAGGGTACAGGGGCATGGCTATGCTGGCCACGGGACTTGTTGGAGAACCTTGAGGTGCCCTGGGGAGACTCCCCAAAAGCCCTCACCTGGGAATGCAGGACCACCCCTGAACTGCCACCCCTTCTCCTCTCGCCCATCTGTGCACCCATCACCTGGAGGACCCTCGGCTCCCGGCCTGTCTACTAGAGACCCCATGCAGAGGGTGTCCCACCCTGGAGGGTTTGCTCTCCCCCTTTCCTGGACCAGGAATTTTCAAAGGACAGGAAAGAAACTGCCAAGGGAGACATGCATCCAGAGAGAGTTTAGGTCATAGCCTCTCCATCAAAAGAAAGTGGGGGCTTTGATTGGTGACTCCAGAGTCTCCAATCAGATATTCCCAGGAGACAGAGGCAGGGGAATATTACTTGCTTTGGGGGCTTCCTGAACAGGCCCTCACTTAGTCCTGCCCTTTTGTTGTGGCAACTTGAGAGTGCAGTGTCGCCGGGGTCATGCCAAGTGACGAACAGTGCAGAGCTGGGGTCTGAGTCCAGGCTCACTGACTTCAGGGACATCACTCCCCCACCCCATGCATTTCCCCAAATACACACCAACATCCAGAGGGCCAGACACACACACTGAAGTTTTCATGCCTGGAGAGCTCATATTTATTTTCTGCCTTCCCTTTTAAAAGGTATATCGTCTTTGTAGGTATATTTCCATCCATTTCACATGATTTTTTTTTTGTGGTGTTACTGGGGATTGAACCCAGGAGCATTTTACCTCTGAGCTACACCCCAGCCTTATTTTATTTTTTATTTGGAAACAGAGTCTTGCTAGGTTACTGAGAGTCTTGCTTTGCTAAGTTTACTGGTGCTGGCTATAAATCTGCGATCCTCCTGTCTCAGCCTCCCAAGTACTGAGATTACAGGTGTGCAACACTGCACCCGGCCAGTTTCACATGATCTTTAAATTTGTTTTTGTCTTTCCCAGTTGAGCAAGTGTGACTTCTAGTATCACCGGTCTATAATGAGTGTGCTCTTGGCACCAACGGCTGTCCCATATGTTTCTTATTGCTAATGCTAGCCCCTTTCCCTACTCATTTTCCTACTTATTTTCTTGGAAAAATCACACCAGAAGGTCAAAATGCAATAATTGCACAAGACACTTTAGGTCCAAATTAGACGAATGAGAAGGATGCCAGCAAGCTTACTTTGCCACACGGGTTACATGCAAGGAAGTGGAAAGGGCCAGCACGCCCACCCACCCTGTCATTGGCAGTAAATCCTGCTACAGAAGACTGATTTTCCTCTGTTCAGATTTGTTGTGAACCTGAAGACTGGCTTCAGTGAGAATGACATCGCCTTCCACTTCAACCCTCGGTTTGAAGACGGAGGGTATGTGGTTTGCAACACGAAGCAGAAAGGATGCTGGGGGCCCGAGGAGAGGAAGATGCAGATGCCCTTCCAGAAGGGGATGCCCTTTGAGCTCTGCATCCTGGTTCAGAGGTCGGCTTTCCAGGTGAGCAGGAATTCCTCTTCCCACCTCAGCTCCCTGCCCTGCCTCCTGCCCCCCCCCCCCAGCCCTACCAGGCTGTTAGAGAATCACATTCGAACCAAGGAGGCAAATGGAGCATGCCTGTAATCCCAGTACTTGAGAGGCTGACACAAGAGGATGGCAGGTTCAAGGACAGCCTCAGCAACTTAATGAGACCCTCAAAATAAAATAGGGCCAGGAGTGTAGCTCAGAGGTAGAAAGTCCCTGAGTTCAATATCAAACACCTCCCCCCAAAATTGAAAATAATATAGTGATATTCATTGAGATCAGGCCAGAGCAACGCCACTACACAGACCACATGACCATTGCCTTCCAAGTTGTCTTCTGAGTTGCCACTCATGGCTGTGGAGTCCCCTTACATGCATTTGTCCTCATCTACAAGTGCACCTGTTGCTTCTTTTGCTATGAAAATAAGAACTAGATACACTGCCAGGTTGCTTTTCAGCTTCCCCTATCGTGTGTGTGTGTTGCTGAGGATTGAACCCAGGGGAATTCTGCCTCTGAGCTACACTGCCAGTCCTATTTTATTCTTTATTTTTGAAACAGGGTCTCACTAAGTTGCAGAGGGCCTCACTAAGTAGCTGAGGCTGGCCTCGAACCTGGATCCTCTGGTCTCAGCCTCCCAAGTCCTGGGATTACAAGCTCTTTAAAGGTGAGCTATAATTTTAAAAATGTATCTACCGAGATAAGCAATCCACTGTGAGAACGAGCAGCTCCAGTTGTCATTGGAGTCCAGCGGAGATTGGGGCTGGGTGCACTTTGACCATGCCTTCCTGTCACTGGCACAGCGCTCCGCTCCCCTCCCCGCCCAGTGGCTGGGTGTGAAAACCAGCCTTGGGTCTTCATTGCCAGAAGCAGGGCTCCAGGAGCTGAGGTGCTGCCTGCCCTGGCCTGGGCCTCCTCCTCTGAACTCCTCTGAATGTGTTCCCACTTGGCAGGTGATGGTGAACAAGAGCTTCTTCGTGCAGTACGAACACCGCGTGCCCTTCCACCTGGTTGACAACATCTCTGTCTCTGGCCCCTTGCAGCTGTCGTACATCAGCTTCCAGGTCAGACGGAACACCGGCACCTGCCCCTGGGTGGGGGCGCAGGGACCAGTGTGTGGGGCCTGGGGGCACCATCCCGTCTCCCCAGATGGCTTTGGGGACACACTGGTTCCCATGTCCTCCTCTCTCCTCTGTCTGTCTGCCTCTCCTTGTGCCGCTGTCTCTGTGCAGAACACCTGCCTTGGTGTTCTTGGTGGAACCCAGGGTCCATGCCAGGGTGTTTGACCCTCTCTGTTTTATAATTTTTGAAAGCGGGAAGATTGGGACGTCGGGCACACAGTAGGTCCTCTCCCTTGGGGCCTCATCTCTCATAGGCCATCAATCCCCCTCTCTTCCTGTAGGGGTAAGAGAGAGATGGGGAGATACAGGGAGCCTGCAGGCCCTGCCCTTCCTGGCTGTAGCCCAACCCTTCCTCGGCTGCTCCACCTCCTTCCCGGCATGGTCCTGGCCAGCCTCGCTTGCCAGGCTCGCTCCAGGGCTGCCTGGCTGCCCCCCTCATCCCTGCCCTGACCCCTGCCTTCTGCGCCCCCTTGCTCCCTGACGCTTCTTGTCACCGCGTGCCTTTTGTTTTAACAGAACGCCCCCATGCAGCCTGCCTTCTCCACGGTGCACTTCTCCCAGCCTGTCTATTTCCAATCGAAGCCCCGGGGGCGCAAACCGAAAGTGAGTTAAATACAGAGGCCCAGGAGGCTGAGCTGCGAGCAGGAAGGAGAGGGCAGAAGGGCCGGCCTGCCCACCCCAGGGGTCCCTGTCTACACCGCCAAGCACCCAAAGCAGAGGACCTGGAGTCGTTCCTCCAGTGCCCCACGACTCTCCCTCCCTGAAGCCATGGGCTTGGTCCAGGCAGCTGTGACTCCTCACCCTGACAATTGTAGTCTAAGCCTCCTCACAGCCACCACTGGGCAGTGACCTTCCTATAAGCACATCCCATCTCCTCTCCTTGCTTAAAAATCCTGAAAACTGCCAGGTGTGGTGGCGCACACCTGTAATCCCAGTACTTGGGAGGCTGAGACAGGAGGATCATAGCTTTGAGGCCAGGCTTATCAACCTTGTGAGGCTCTCAGCAATTTAGCAAGACCCTGTTTCAAAATAATGCCATGTGTGGCGGTGCAAGTGGGGGCTGAAACAGGAGGGTTGCAGGTTGGAAGCCAGCCTTAACAACTTAGCAAGACATTGTTTCCAAATAAAAAATAAATTTAAAAAAATTTAAAAAAAACTTAAATCAGTCTAGGGTATACCTCAGAGGCAAAATGCCCCTAGATTTAACTTAGGAGGCTAAGGCAGGAGGATTGAAGATTCCAAGCCAGCCTCAGCAAGCCAGCCTTAGTGAGACCCTGTTTCCAAATAAAAAATGAAATAGGGCCGGGGGTATAGTTTGGAGGCAGAATGTTCCTGGGTTCAGTCCTCAGTAATGTATGCTCATGCACACACACACACACACACACACACACACACACACACACACACACACTCCTGAAAGCTCTAAACCCTTCTGACTTAAGCCCCAATTCCCCAGCAGGACATAACAACGCTTCCCAGACTAATTTCACTCCCCTCCCTGCCCTCTCATGAAGCCCACGCAGCCTCCACTGCTCACCGGGGCCCTCTGGGGCCACCATGCTCTTACACACACTGTCCCCGTGCTGAAGCCACCCTTAGCCTATCTTGCCCCAGCATACTTCTAATTCTAACAAATGTGTAATTCTCTGCTTAAATGTCACTCCTCTGGAGAGTTTCCCCTATCCAGGAGATTGCTGGATGTTTCCCTCTGTGTCCCCACGGACTTTGTATGTATCTGTGCCATGCCCGTCACCGTGTCCTGTTATAACTGTGTTTAAGTGTCTGTCCCCATCACTCCACTGCCACCTTCCCTAGACCCAAGAGCCCTGGCATGGTGACTCATTGGTCTGTGCCTTCCCAGCATCTTGCACCGTGCCTGGCATGAAGTGGGGACTCATTAAATGAATGTTGACTGCAGCTCCCACAGCCAGGAAGAAGAGGAAGCAGGCCAGGGCAAGTACAGGACCCAGGGCAGGAAGAAGAGGAAGCAGGCCAGGGCAAGTGCGGGATCCAGCGCAGGAAGAAGAGCAGCCCTTCCTCTGGCCACTCCTGCAGTGGGGGCTGGGGAAGATCGCTCCATCTATCCAGTTGTCCCACGGTTCATGGTGGCATGGACAGGTTGCCTGCATCCTATCACACTAACACCGGGACTGGTGGAGCTCCAGGGAATCTTGGCAGGACAGCCCAACTTTGGCTCTGGCCTGGAGAGATTATAGGGTGTGGTGGATACTATCAGACAGAACTAGGTACCATTTTGGATTTTCTCACTTGCTTGCTGGGCCAGCCTGGCCAAGTTGCTTTCTGAGCCTCGAGGCTTCACCAGTGAAACAGAAGCTAAGGGCTCAGTACGCAACGGCCTTAGGTAAATGCTAGTTTGCACCTGATGGGTGAGATAGGGCAGCAGGAGGAGTGTTCTTGTGGCTAGGGCTCGGGGAAGCAATATGTTCTGTGTCAGACCTATCTCCTCCTAGGAAGCCAAGGGGATACCCCCTCTCTCCCGGTTTTCCCTGTGCATATGGGGTGAGAAATCTGGGTGTTGCAGGGAGGAAGGGTTGCTTGGGGGAAGGGAGGAGGTGAGCATGCCTGGGAAGGCATTTCAAGCCACAAGAACCCCACCTGGGGCTGGGCACCGCTCACCCTGCAGCTGTATCCGTCATTGAGTTTTCTCATCCCTTTCAGCCTTCCGGCGTTTGGCCTGCCACCCCGGCTCCAGTCGTAAGTGTCTGGCTCCCTTTTCTGGTCTCTTCATTTAGGTTCCCTCCGTGGGTTAAGAGAAAGCGCAGCCAGGCATTGGTGTCTCCCAGAGGCAGGAAGGGTGAAGGGTGGCTGAGACCAGACACACCGTAGACTGTCTGCCTGGCTTCTGGGGTGTTGGGGGGG
>PVLC010039548.1:0-14209 GCA_004027655.1 Graphiurus murinus
ATCCAGGTTCAAGGTCAGGCTCAGCTACTTAGTCCATAACTTAGTGAGTCCCTGTTTCAAAGTAAAGAATGAAAAAATAGGGCTGGGGGTGTAGCTCAGAGGTAGAATGCCCCTGTGCTCAATCCCCAGAACTGTAAGGAAAAAAAAAAGTTTATTTGCTCTACTACCTGTTCTTTATTGAATAAATCATTTGATTAGTCATTGTGTTAGACCTTTGTTCTCTCTAGTTTTTACTGGAATGTCTGGTGAGTCCTGGTTACTGTTGAATGAAGGGCTATATTAATCAGCCATTGATCTGCTGGTATGTGCACAGTACTTTCTTTCAGTGGAGGGAAAGTGTGTGAGTGGGTGGGACATGTGAAGGGCACCTTTAGGTGAAGCAGACATTCCATCTGTGGCCGCCATCGCAGCAGTTAGGAGGGTCTTGCTCTTGGGGAGGGCAATTTGAAGGAGAGCCCTCTCTTCCTCTTCTACCTCCTCTACAACCTCTTCCTCCTTCTCTTGTTCCTCCTCTTCCTTCTCTTTCTTTATTCCTTTAGGGTTTATGCTGAAGTATAGAAATGTACTCAATTTTGTTCTACCCCTCTCTTTGCCCCCTCCCCCCCCAGCCCGTCTGAACCTTATTCAGACAAGTGCCTGTCTTTGTTGAGGAGTGGTGTAAAGCTCATGCAAACAGAGGAAGGTCCTGCCATCTGTGTTCTGTGTGCCTGGAAGAGGAGGCAGTACTGGCTCAGTTGGTCTAAAAAGAGTTCTTCAACCAACCAACTCATCCAGGTGCCTCAGAGCCTATTCCTCTCTGTAAATTTGTTGAAACCAAGTTGTTTGGCTTGTGTCCTTTAGCCAATATCCTTTTAATTACTTCCCAGGGAACTTGATTGGGAAAGAGATCATGGGGTTTGCTCATTAGACCTTCTTGACCTGGCAGCACCCTTTTTAAGGGACTATATTATAAAGAAGGAAATAAGGGTGGGGATCCATGTAAGAACTGCTGCCCCTTACTTGGCTACACAGCTGGGAAACAGGGCTCCTTGAAGGCTTTAGGGGAAGCATTACCTGGTCACAAATTTTAATTGTGACCAAATGTGTGAGGAAGAGAAAAACTTTATTTTCAGTAGCCCTGCAAATCCAAATATTTATCAAGGCATAGTGAACATCACTGTTCCTTGCTGTTGAGGCAGGGCAGAGGACCTGGGAACAAAGATTAAAAAAGCTACTTATATCACTTTCTGTGAGGTGGGGGGAGGTGAGAGACGGGTGGGTGCCAGGAGATCAGGGCCCATCAGCCCACAAGAAAACAATTCAAATTAGTCAAAAGGATCCGGCCTCGGTGGCGCACACTTGTAATCCCAGCATTCGGGAGGCTGAGACGGGAAGATCTGGGTTCGTGGCCAGCCTCAGCTACCTAGTGAGGCACTCCACAACTTAGTGAGACCTTGTTTCAAAATAAAGAATAAAAAATAGGGCTAGGGGTATAGCTCGGAGGTAGAATGCCCCTGAGTTCAATCCCCAGTACCGAAAAAAAAAAAAAAAAATTAGTCAAAAGACATTGGTTCCTCTAAACCCAATTCTGACCAACCATAAAAAAGCAGGTGGGAACCTCAGTAATTTTAAAAGCCCACCTCCCAAGAGTTTTGGTAGTTACTCTCTTTCAGGGACTCCCTCCACCCCCTGTGAGGGGGGAACTGTGTTTTGTCTTCTACCTTTCCATGATTTAAAATAAACTTTCATATTTCTCTACCTTTCGTGAGCCCTTGGACTTCATTCATCAAAGTTCACTGGACAAGAACCCTATAAGAGGAAACACCCCTGTTTCAGTTATGGTGTGTTGGCCAGGAAAAGATAGAAGGGTAAATAAAAATCTCTTTGGGGGCTTCTGCCACGCATTCTTACAGGCTCAGATCAGGCAGTTTAATCCCATGTGGTTTACCGTTAGACTTAGTCTGTGCGGTGCATCTTGGATAAGAACCAGCAAGGTAGAGCGACTAGGGTACTCACATGCATAGGAAAGCAAGCAAACAGAGGGGGAAACAAAGAGGTTGCTCTGCTACTGCTGCCACTGTTGCCACAGCTGCTGGCAATAAGATTCAGTCTACAAGCTTGCGGGTGGCACTGGGATTACATGATTCTATAGCACTGTAGGTACCTAACCACCCATACATGGAGGGCAAAGCTATTGCTCTGCCAGCTGATGCATTGATGCAACAGTGGTGAGGGTAGCAGTTAGTATAAAGGTCATTTCTCACCCCAACTCTTTGAATGTGGAGCCAAGAGCTGAAGCACGCCTATGCACACAGGAATCCGACTGGGTGGTTCACAGTCCCATGAGAAAAACAAGAGGTTTTCTCTGTGGCCATCATGCAAATACAGTTGTGTGAGGGGGTCAAAGTGCATGTGGTCACTATCAATCCCTGGGTGGGGACCCCAACCCCAGTCCCTGGGAGTTGCACAGTCAGGACCTTTAGAAACTGTGGGTGAGCACTTCCCAGGGGCTACTTCCTCTGACCAAAGGAAAAGAGAAATGTAGCAGTCAGAAAGCGATCTCTAATTTAGCTAACTTGCATAAGAATGGATGGCCCTAACTAAGTTTTCAGAGCCATTACAACTCACTTAGAGAGCAAATCAGAACTGGGGGAAAGAATAGCTGCTTGGTTGCCTGTACACTCCAAAAACTTGGGAGAGCCACCATTGGCCAGTTTCTGGCCATGGGGGGCGGGTATTTTAGACTCCCACCCCATGTGGTGTGGTGGGAAAGAGAACAAAACAGCTCTCCATCACCCTAAATTTAATATGCATGAGAAGAGAGATAGCTGCTCTAAAGCCACTTCTCTGGGCCCACTTACATGCTAACTCTAGGAAGGGAGAACTACCCCTTCCATGGTGTGACTGATGACATCTCACACCTAGGCCTCTGATGTTGCAGGTCAAACTCACCAAGAACTTACCCTGGGTACATAGATGCTTATGTTTAAATGTTGCTTGTAAGAGCCTGTAAAATAATTCTGTTTTCTAATATGGTTTTTCTCTTGCACTCTGAAAAGCCCATTCTAGGATTCTAACCCCTCTCTGGCAAGAAGAAAAAACAAGAGTATTCCTAAACAAACACCTATACAAATTTACAGCAGAATATAGCTTTTTACTACAGTAACTGTGGCCATTTTTTTTTTTTAGCTCATGTTTTTTTTTTTTAGATTTATTTTCTTATGGTTTGGGGTTCAGTCCATGTGAGGCTGGGGACCATGGATCTCAGGGTGTGGGGGCAGGAAGCAGAGAGCACATGAGCTGTGCTCACATCATAGAGGCTGGAAGCAAGAGAGAGATAAGGGGAAGGAGGAACCATATGTGTAACCCCCAGGTATCATCTCCTCCAGCCACACTCTACTGGCCTAGTGGGTACCATCCAGGTAACCTATTACAATGGATTTATCCACTGCTGGGATTACAACCCTCATGACTCCACTATGTCAACCCTGAATATTAATACATGAGCTCTTTAGGGGACATTTTATATCTAACTATAATGGGTTTGTGTGCATATATTTTCTGTTCTGATTTGTTTTGTTTTTGTTTTGTCTAACTAGAGGCTTTTGGGGTCTCTATCTTTTTTTTTTTTCTTTCCTGCTGTCTTTACTCAGTAGCTCTTCAAGGGTTAATTTTCTCTTTGGTATCCTAAGAAAGGGAATGAACAGTGTTGGTAGTTGATGTGTTTGCCTGCCATGGGAGACAAAGTGGCCACCTGAATCAATTTGATTCAGTGTCACCCATCACTGGCAGATTGTCCAAGCATAGCCAACTTAACAGGCTTTTTCCATGTCTGTGTCATACAATAAAATCCTTGATAGGATGTACTTTGGTTTCTGGAAGCTCTAGATCTGGTTTCACTCTGAATTGTAAATATCTGTAACTTTCTTGTCCCCTACTTGTTGATGTTGTTGACATATATATATGTCTACCTAGTGAGGCACTCCACAACTTAGTGAGACTCGGTTTCAAAAAATAAAGAATAAATACACATATATATATATGTATATTTATTTATATATATTGTCTACATAGTACCAAAAATTGGCACATTAATAAATGAGTGTTAATAAAATAAAAAAGCATGATTTAAATAAATCTAACAACTGAGTAAATTTAAGAGTTGTTCATGATATTAAAGTAAAATGTCCTTAAAATTATTAACACATGCCTTTTTTCCTAGGTAAATAGTCAACCAAGATTATGTTTACCTCTGTAGGATGTTTTCAAATACAATATTCATTGCTTTTAAAGTTTATCCTCTGTGGCAGGAAAAATGTTTTAAGACACTAATGATTTTTATCTTATGTCTTGATTTTTAGGGGTAATCTATAATTTAATTACTAAATTAAATTGGGTAAATACAAAATTTAACTAATGCTTTAAAATACACTTGGCTTCTTAAAACCTAGAATAAAGCCAGGAGTGGTGGTGCATGCTTGTAATCCCAGCATTTGGGAGGCTGAGACCGGAGGATCCGGGTTCGCAGCTAGCCTCAACTACCTAGTGAGGCACTCCACAACTTAGTGAGACTCGGTTTCAAAAAATAAAGAATAAAAAATAGGGCTAGGGGTGTAGCTCAGAGGTAGAATGCCCCTGAGTTCAATTCCCAGTACCGCAAAAAACAAACAAACAAACAAACAAACAAAAAACCTAGAATAACATTTGGGTTTATTGAATGAGCTTCTAAGTTGTTAGTGTATAGGAATACAATATTGTGGGATGGATTTGTTTGTTTTGGGGTCTTTACTAAAAGAGAAAAAAGGTTTCTGGAAATCAGGGTCAATGTGTAATTTTGTATATATGTTGCTTTGATGAGAACTGTCCATTCTTTTACCTGAGCACCCTAAAAATTTGGAAATAATGATCAGACCAATTAAACACTTGTAATAAATTTTTAGCCAATAGAGGTGCATGAGGATTTTCAACCCCCCTAGAAAAAGAAGCCAAATTTTGTTGATCCAGATACTGAAAATACACTGATGCCAAGAACTGGGCTATCCATCCTGTGTTTCATTCCCTTACTGGCCATCATCCTGGAAAAAAACCAGCCACAGATAGACTAAGGACACATCCCTTTGACCACAAAGGGAAGTCACAGGCAGGTAGCAATATATGCTGCAGCCACCATGGGCACATATGTACATATGCCTGGCAGTCAAAACAGGAACTATATGTCTCACTGGCAACCACCAAAGGGACATGCAATGGTCAAAAATAGATGTCTACTCCATGTCTTACTGGTACCCATGTATAAATCCAGGAGACTAGTCCCACCCATGGCTATGCATAGATGGGAGTTGGGTTTGTGACTGAACAATGTGCTTCAGAGCAATCAGTGAGAAAAGTGAAAAGGATGCTTTTTTCTTCCTCTGTCTTTCAAATGGGAAACTTCCCATCTGCCAAGGCCACTAGCACCTTCTAAGAATATATCTTATGGAACTGGGGACCTGTTGATCCCTAGACACTAAGGAAAAATGCCTAATTTTTTTTTTCTGTGCCTGAGTTTGCTAGTATAGATGAAAAGAGAGGATGACCACCAGAGGGAAATGTAAACAATGACACTATCTTGCAGCTGGATCTGTTTTGCAGGAGGAAAGTAAAGGGTCTGAAGTTCCTGTTAAGAAAAATCCAAAGCTATGCCAGCAAGCTAACGGATATGCTATGCTAACGGATAAAAATTTGCCATACCACCAGTGCTCAAAAGACAAAAGGAATTATTTAAGGATTTTTAAGTCACATTAAATCTATGTTTTAAAAAATTAGATTTTCTTAAAATATTGATATGTTTTTGGTAAAATTTTACAAAAACAAGCCTAGAAAGTAAAATTTCACATTTTAAGATAATTTCCTATGTTTCTTGCTGTGTCTACTTTCTATATATTAAACAATAGCATGTTAGATATGTGTGTTCCCAAAATATACATGACTTCTAAAATACAAAACTTAAAAAAAAAAACAACACTTTATCAAGCTAATGGCCTCTAAAAAACTGGGAATAGTAAAAGCCTTTCCAGGTTTATATTTATATGTTACTAATTGTATTGTGACCATCTTCTTTATGGGATTCTGTTTTGTGTTTTTCTTATAAAACTATCTGTTTTCTTTTAATATCTAACAGAAATACAACATGCAAACAATGTTTTGAGATGATAGCCATCATCTACAAGACAATTTCAAAGGATTGGTGAAACTGACCTTCTGGGTGTTAAACAACTCAGACTTAGAAAATAATCAGAAAATAAAAGAGCTAAGAAGAACAGCCTATGTTTTGGCCTTCACCCTCTAAGGTCAAATAGAACCCAGGGGATAATGAGACCTTACTAAGGGGTCCTGCAATTCTGGTAAGTCATCCAACCTCCCAATCAGGGGGATCATGAAGGCTCCAGAGACTTGAAGCTACTAGCACATATTCTGCAAAAAGAAGGGCCATTAAAGAGAGAAATGTCTCCTATGCTTCGAGGGAAGCTAGATGGTCAGCAAGATCATGACTTGTCATGGCAGATGGTACAACTGGTAGAGGTAAAGCCTCACCAAATCCTGAAGAGTAACCCTGAGGAGTCTTGACTGACCTTAACAGACAAATAATAGAAAAACTTATGTTTACCCAGTATAGGGTTACCTGCTTGGTCTTAAATATCCAGCAGAAGAGTATAACCAGAGGCAAATGTGCTGTTTCAAGGGTAACAGAAAAGGAGCTACACTGAAGCCATTTATATAGTACTTCTACCTTTAAACTCACAGAAAAAATTAAGATATGACACCAATGCCCCAAATCTCCCTCCAGTTAAGTCCTTAGAAGATGCTGCGAAGTTAAACCTATCATTCTTGAGGTTTTATAGGTCCAGACACCAAAAGAGAGATTCCTATTCCTGTAACCTCTTGAAGAATCTGTGAGTTCTATTCAAAATGCTACAGACAAAATTAAAAAAAAAACTATTTAAGCTAAGTTAAAGACAATATATCTTTTTAAAATTCTTTTTATTTTTTAGGCTTTGTGCTACAAGGACTTTTCACAATATTATATATAATGACTCATAGTATATTTCAAATGGGTTGGCTATCTAACCTCCAATTTAAAATGCTAACAGGTAGATGGCCCAAGATAAAGAGTTGTGGAAAAAAACATTATGGCAAGATATCTGGGCTATTGTATAATGTAATAACATGTCAATATTTTGTGTAGATGCCCACTGAACTACCATGAATGACTTTGAACCAAGATATCCAGACTCCTTCAGCCCTCCAGCTACAGATGGTTATAGGACCAAAACCTCACTCGAGGGATTCATTCTTTCATGATCCTCTAGATCATCTACACTGAGACTCTAAACTGCAGTATTCCAAAAGTGCCCCCTACCAGCTTGAAGCAATTTTAGAGGCCATTGCCTCATTTCTTTAACAGCAGTTAGGGCCATTTCTTCAGAGGGGGGACATGAAGCAGGGCAGAGGACATGGGAAGAGGAGGGATCAAAAAAGGTCATCAGTATCACCTTCTGTGGGGGAGGTGAGAGATGGGTGGGTGCCAGGAGATTAGGGCCCATAGGCCCACAAGACAACAATTCAAATTAATGACTGAGACTGGTCAAAAGAAATTGTTTTCCCCAAACCCAATTCTGACCAATCATAAAAGAGCAGCTAGGGAACCTCAGTACGTTTAAGAGCCCCCCTCCCCCAAGAACTTCAGTGGTTACTCTCTTTTGGGAACCCCTTCCCCCTGTGAGGTACAGAACTGTTTTTGTCTTCTATCTTTCCCTGACTTGAAATAAACTTTCATATTTCTATACCCTTCATTAGTCCTTGGACTTCCTGTTGAAATACACTGGATGAGAACCCTAAGAGAGGACACCCCCATTTCACCATCATTGACAGCTTCCTAATCTTGCTAGAAATTATACCCACTTCTCTTCTACCAGTTTGACTGCTGATGCCCTGGGAATATAGGAAACCCTGAAGGCTAAAATCTTCTCTAAGACAGGGATGGCTCATGAAGATGTGACGAGAAAGCGTTCTTTATGGGGTCTTTTGAGAATACCCTCCTTCCTCATGATTTAGAGTAACTCATGTCTCTCCTCTTAAAGTATTCAACTAGTGGGTGATGGAGAACAGGAATGCTCTTAAGACTCAGGGAAATTTCCACACAGCAAACACTATTTCCAGTGTTTCTGAAAACCTTTTGATTACCAGCTTGTGCTTGGAGCCATCCCTGAAAAAAAAATCCAATTTGGTATATTTTATGGATTTTATTATAGTGCTATTTATTCTCCAGCCCAGATAGCTAAAGCCAGTGTTAAATAATGCAGGCTTTGTAGCTGTGAAGCGCCAATACAGACTGGATCTGTGTGCTCTGCTTTTAGAGAATGGGAGGCTGGGGGAGGAGAAGGCAGCTGTAGGGGCTCACTCACAGCCCCTGCTGTGCTGCAGGGAGCATGGCCTGCATGGGCACTAGGAATAGTGAGCCTGGGAGTCAGGACACCTGGGGCTTTCGCCTCAACTCTCAGGCTGTAATTGGCTTATGTCCCTGAGCAAGTCGCTGAACCCCTCCAGTCCTCGGTTTCCTCCTTCATAAAATGTTTAGAGTTTACTACCACCTCCTCAGGCAACTTCATGCTAGATGATCTCCCAGGTTTATTCTGAATATTCCAAGTCTCTTCTAATAAGACTGCCTTTAACAATATGACACACCAAGCACTATAAGCAAAAGAAATGCATGGAAGTAGAATGCAGCATTGCCGTATTTAGGGAACAATACCTACATGTCATAGGTTTATTCAGTCCTAGAGGGAGGCAATGCCCTTCAATGGTAGATGATTTAAATGAGGTATTGTCATTATAATAGGAATTCAACTAAAGAATCTGTTTATGGGAAACTATTGCAAGAATGTAGGATGATATGCCCCCTAAAAATAAGTCCTGCATCCTGTGTTTTCCCAGTGGGTGGGATGACTTCTCCTTTTAGTTTAAAAGGGACATGGATAGTGAGGAATGCATGTGGAATAGTGGAAATGAAGAAGACTAGGTAAGAAGACAGGAGACAGCATGGCAAAAACATTGCCCAGGAGGCAAGGGTGAAAACTGCATGGCTCTTAACCTCATGCTTATGAAAAACAAGAAACAGAATGAGCCATTACCCAATTCCCATTCACATGAATTAGAAATGCATGCACCCAAACAATAATACGTATTACATAAGACCATGTGCAAGCAGAATTTTAAGGCAATTTGTTAAAGAGAAAAAAACAACAATAATATTAACAAAAAATAGAGACATAGCATTGTTTAACTTGCTGAATAAAAAAGTGTTTGAGTAGGTTTTTATATCTATAGCATGTAAAAGACAGTCCTGTGGATGTAATAAGACTTATTCTGGATAGCCTTTGAGGGTAGATATGTGATCCTCTATTCTGTAGTTTTGTAGCAGGTTTTGGCTCAATACCAAACATCTTTGATGTGCTAGTAAAACCTTACAATGTAGGCAGGCTGGACATATTTTGGAGAGAGTGAAGAGGACTTGCTTTGGATTATGTGAAAGTGACTTTTGTATTGATCACATTTGGTTATAAAATGGTTAAGGTCCACTTCCTAGATAAAATTGTACATTCTGGGACACTAATACAACAACCTCTAATTAACTCTGGAGTAAAGAGGAAAGATAGTGGTGTATAGGATATGCTGTTCCATGGGGGAAAGCCAGCTGGTGAAGCACCCAAATGCCCCCTAGGGTGGTGCTACCTTAGTGGGCTTGCCTCTGCCTAGCACTGGGATGGAACTATCCGAACAGCTATTTTTAAACTTTAATGTGCACACAAGTCTCTTGGGGAACTTATTTTTCAAAAGCATTATCCCCCCGTGATTGTGATCTGGGATCTGGGCTAAGATTTGAAGTTACTGCAGTTAAGGAAACCAGCACACAGGTGATTTGTATGCAGGTGGTGGTCTCATGACAAACTTTCAGAAACTTTATATAAGCCCAGATGCTGTAGGCAGAAGTTAAGTTTTGATTCTTGACTTCTGGTGATCTTCCATCCCTGCTCCTGAGATTCTCTGCCAACAATTTATGAGATCACTGACTCTTCCTTCCTTTAGAGTCAGTAGATCTTGGGTTCCTTGCTTCCATAGTCTCCTTGACTGCTACAAACAGTTCCCCTCTCTCGATACATGGACACTTTGACAAAAGTTCCGGAATAACATCTAGTGAATGTTGATTTAGATTCCCAAAGTGGGTGATACCACTCCTAGGGGAGGGGATGCTGGAATGAACCAGGGGGCAAAATAGCAGCCTTAGGTACAGTTGGGGGGTATTGAATAAAAAATAAGGATTTGGTGGAAGCAGCCAGGGGATGGTCTTTTTTTTTTTTTTTTTTTTTTTTTTTTTCCTAAAAAGGGGGCAGTAGACCAATAAGTTTGAGAATCTGATAAAAAATATAAATATTTAGTACAGTTCTTGCATTTTGGCTGCTAATGATTCTTTGGTAAGTTTTAGAGTTTTATTAACAAAATATATGCCACTGATCCTGAGTTCAAATTGCGTTTTTCCGTATTTAAAGACGGTTGATGAGGTTGGCTCTAGAAATGAGTTTCCTGAAATCCCACATTGTTTGTTTGCTTCCTAGTCACTTCTTCCTAACTTGTGTGCACAGGAGCCCAGCAGGAGGCCCGGTGAACAGGTGCACATGCAGGTGTAACACAGGGCTCCCAATCCTCAGTGAGCATTACCCAGAAGTATTTTCAAATGGTACATCATAAGTGGTTTGAAGTTCTGATATCTGAGTCCTAATGCCAGCAGTGACAATTTAATTGCTTTGAGATGTGGCTTAGGCATTGAGTTTAAAAATAAAATCTTCCCATATAGTGTTACTGTGCATACAAGTTAGAGAACTACTGTTTTTAAACATGCAGAGTTTCAAGCTTGAGCCTAGAGATTTTGACTTTTTGTGTCTGGGTTGGGGTCCAGGAATCTGCATTTAGCATACTCTCCAGTCATTCTATCTATCTATCTATCTATCTATCTATCTATCTATCTATCTATCTATCTATCATCTATTCATCTATTTACTTATTATTGGTGCATTGTAATCATACATCTTGATGAAGGTCAGGGTGATAGAGACATACATGCACATAGCACTGGTTGAGCCCTCCCTTAGTTTCCACTCCTCTCCCTCTTTGCCTTCCCATGCTCAACACAGTGATTGGTTTTGATAAGTTTGTCTATGTACATCATGTCCATTGAAGTGTTTCCCTCTTCAAGTGTTCCTCTTCCTTCCCATCTCCCTCATTTAGTCTGCCTTCACTCCACTGAGGTTTCTGCTTTGTCTGGAGTCCCTCCTGTGTCCCAATTTCTCCTTGCTTCCACATATGAGAGAGAACATCCGACTTTTCATTTCTAATGCTCATTCCTATTTGGGAACTATTGGTGTCAACTAAAACACCTTAGATTTGGAACCAGACAGATTTGCTCCTAATTTTTTTTATGGCTCTTTAGCTGGCAACTTATTACCTTGGGCAAGTCCATTGACCTCTGTAAGCTGCTTCTGTATTTGTAAATGGGGAATAATAAGGGATTAACTTCCCAGACCTGTAGCAGAGAGTAGTGGTTATTCATCTCTATTCCAGTCAGACTGCTGGGGTTTAGTTCCCAATTCCTTTGTTGGTTACCTATGAATTAATATGCAGATTGTCTAACCCTGTGCTTTCATCTGAGGATCTGATTTAACAAGTCTGGAGAGATTCTGATTTAATAGGTCTGGGGAGGGTCCTGGGACTATGCATTTCTCAGAAGCTCCCTGGTCATTCTGATGCTGCAGGCAGGGTGGGCACTGTAGGCTCCAGGGAAAATGAAAATGCGGGGCTCCTTGTTCAAGAAGCAGGAAGAAAGTACAGTTAAAGGTATCAGATTAAACTCTTTTCTTTCTTCCATGGTCTTATTCTCTGTCATGGTGTATTTTCTTATTTAACGTTGCATTGAGTAAAGAAAAGCAGAAGTTTAAATTATTAGCATGAGGCTTGTCACTTATATTGTGCAATGTCACTTTTAAATGCAAATATAAGAACACTTAAGTGGAATCGGCAAAATTATGTCATTTTTACTTTGAAGCTGGTGCATCTATATCTATTTCATTCTTACCAGAATAGTGGTAGCACTACACAAAACTAGAGCAACTACTTTGATTTCATTTCTTGATACTTGTTTCTTGATACACAGGCTGTCTGCAATACTCTCTACCTTTGGGTTCAGTAACCCAGATGAGTAAGGAAGGGTTGGAAGGAAAAGGGAGCTGTGGGTTGCCCTGTCTTTCATTTTCACTGTGTCAGTTTCGGTGTAAGTGGCTGGCTAACACAGGGATGAAAGTGCTCCTTGACAGTTTGTTTCCTAGAATGCTGTTTCCTTCTTTCTGTGTTCAAAGCACGTGCTTGGTTCCTCAGGTCTGCCAGCGAGCACTCTTGCTTACCTTGCACTTGCTTTGAGTCTCCCTGAACTCTCACCATCTTGGGGCCAGCACAATTCAGAGCTTACGGGCATCACAAATGCTGGATGTGAACAGGATGTAAATATCCATGCTGCCCAGAGCCACTCCGCTTCTGTGCATGCTCCACTTCCCATTGGGCTTTCCACGCAGAACACAAGTTGAAAGATAAAATTATTAAGAATTTCAAGACAACAGAGCAATAAACCAAGCATGGCCATCCTGAGCAAAGGCCCCTATGAGACTGTACAAGTTGCATACCTATGAAGCCAACCCTGGCCATGCTTTGAGCAGCAAGGATCTATCTAGTCTCTCTAGAATTGCTATAAAATGAGGATAGGGAAATGGTACCTACCTTGCAGGCACATCCTGGCATATAACTCAGCAAATGTTTATTCATTTACTTTCTTGTTTTCCCACTTCTGCCCTCTGAAGAAATGGTAGCTCAGTATAAAATCCTTTGGGGGTGTTCCAATGAGGCTGCCTAGCCATAGGGGATAGGGAAAAAGAGCCTTGTCTCTGATGAAAGGAGTGACCTAGGGCTGAGCTCGGCTTGGTCTCCAGCCCCAGGAAGACCTATGGGATTCACGGTGGCCATGTTTGGTCACCAGCCCTGGGAACTGCATTCTGAGTCCCAGGGCAGAAAGAGAAGACCTGTTTCTCTGTGACTGAGTGGGAGGACTGCGGTATATGCCTGTGTTCGTCCCTTGTATTCCTGCTGCGTCTGTTCTCTGAGCTAATTCCTGTTTGAAGAGCTGATATTTAATTCAACAGCCCCCCATGGAGCCTTGTGCCTGTGATAGAAGTTTCTAAAAATCTCTCAGTCAACAAAATGATAACAGCTGGTCTTTGAAACTCTGGGAGCTCTAGACTGGGGAGGTGCCGGGGGAGGGAAGGCTAAGGGAGCCTGGATGGGGACTGGGGAATGCACTATTTGTTAAGGATAATGAGGCAAAAATGTGACAGAGGTTTTTATTACAAATAATAGACAGAAGTCTTCAAACAACAGCAGAGAGTCATTAAAAAAAGAAACAGAGTTAAATAATTGTCTAATTAGCAGGCACCAAGAAAGCAAAATTTATTCCATTAGAACTTCTTAAGGGAGAGTCAATAAATTCACAGCTGGGTATTCACTTTCTCAGGAATGCGCAGAATGCGGATTTTCCTGGTGCCAAGTTGTTCTTTGATCCCTTTGCCAAGCTTCCTTTCTGATTAACTTAAGGTGAGCCTTGCTGGAGAGAACTGTTAGGCTCAGTTGCTTTCCTCAACCATGTCATTAAGCTCTGGCCCAAGTAGTGAGCAGGGACAGCTACTATAAACGATACTACCTGGTGATGTTCACATAGCACTTTGCAGCTTATGAGACACATTGATATACATTATTTCATCAAGTTCTTGCAGCCATTCAGCAAGGGAAGCTGAGCCTATAGAAATGTGTGTCCTTGAGCATGGGCAGCAACCACCTGCTGAGACCTCAAACAACCTGCAGCCACACAGAGGGCTGTCTGCAGTAACATGACCTTATTCCAGGAAACTCTGGCCTGGGAATATGATGTTGCAAATAATTATTATTTGGTTAGGCAATTTCCTAAAAACCCATATATCTGAATAAAAGATGATTCAACTATACCTTATTAGAGCAAACAAACTTCTTCCAGGGCAATAGATTATCAGCAAGCCATTGCACCTTTCAAGACTCACCTGGGACCCACCTTTTTTTTTTT